>JAPYZE010000150.1:0-104197 GCA_030522805.1 Leptomastidea abnormis | reverse complement strand
AGTATCGGATATTTACAAAAATGACTCGATACTCCGATACTCGGAAAAAAAGTATCGAATGATTTTCGAGTACTCGAGTAGAATCGCACCTCCCTAGTCGCGAGAGATATCGGGCCGCCCTTTTAAACAAGTAAACGACTCTCTCTCTCTCTTTCTCTTTCTCTCCTCTGCCCCACCCGAGCTTTGAGTGTACGAACGAACCTGCGTATCGATCTGCCTCTCCACAAACCCAACTCCTGCACCAAAGGATAAAGAGAAATTTTCGGAAAAGGAGACACCGAAAACACATAATACACATTTACCAATTCGATACATCACACATACACACAAACACACACACACACACACACAATAGTTTTAATTTTAATCATCTCGTCTTTCTCTCTTGCCCTCCTTTTTTTTTTATTTTTTCATTTCTCTCTTTTTCGTCCTTCCACCCCTTACACGTATAGTCGTACACATAAATTTCGAATCACGAGCAAAATAATCTAGTTGAGCTAGTTGAGTTTTACAATTTAAGTATAAACTATCAATTTGTTCGAGATTTTTTTTTTTTTTTGCACTTTTAAATATTAAAGTCTTTAATTGTTTCGTTCAGCTTTAAAATTATTCACTATAGGCAATTAATTGTTAATCAAGAATTAAGCATCAATAAATTTATTAGCTAAAATTATGCGAGTAAATGTGATGACATTATTATGTTTAGGTCATACGTATAGTTTTTTTTTAAAATCAAACGCGAGTTTATTAGTAAATAAACTTTCCAATAAAATCATTGCTTACACATATAAAAAGATTTATTTTCAAAGATAATATTTTTATATGCTTTATACGTTGTACAAATATTGTACACTAATAATCGCTATTTTAATTTTATTACAGATGTAATGAAATCTCGCAGAAAGAATATTAATTATGAGTTGAGATCACACAACTAATCGTAAGTTGTATTTTATTTATTTTTATTATACATAACAATAATTGTAAGCCGCGATAAAAATTTGTTAAAAAAAAAAAGTAATGGAAATTGAAAAAAAAATAGCCTGGTTAAAAAAGTACTCGTGTAAACGCATCCTGTTGATCGTTATAAAAATAATATTATCATGATAAACTAAAAAAATGTGTTCGATTGACCGTAAATTTTTACAGGTAATAAAAGCAAAAGCGTTGTGTCATAAAAAATTGTTTTTTTTTTCATTTTTATTTTATCGATTAAAAGTGAAATTTTCATTATATATCGTGTAAACTGTCGATTATTATTGAGTTACATTTGACCTTTATAAATACATTGCTCGTACATTGATCTTTATTAATGGTATAAAGTTTAATTCATAAACTTTCAGGTCTTCAACGTATTAATTGATTCAATTTATTATATAAGCTTTAAACAAAAATAGTTTAAATTGCTATGTATAACCAGCTGTTGTTTTTAACTTTTTCCAATAAATTCAAATTCAATCTTTCTCCTAAAAAAAAATGTATTTAAAAAGATGTATCACAATAAATAGTTCATAACACTATTAAAAGTTCGCGATAAAAAAATTTTTTTCAACTTTCAAGCAAGAACTCTTTAAAATTCATTCTTTTTTTCAATAGCCGGGTACACATATTTACGTAACCATAACAGTAGTATATGTATAACAGTTACAAAGAGGGGGAGGGGGGGGGGGTTTGCTCTCACACATTGTTTTATCGAATCAAAACAATGTTATTCCACGCCCAATGATTTAGTTAAAAGATCGTTAAAATTATTTATAAGCTAGAGCTTTGTTGCTCCAGTATAGTTGAAAGAGAGAGAGAGAGAAATTGTATGTATATACGCATCGTATATAGGAATATGTGTATTTCTTTTGGTATAGTATTATACAGCCGGGCCGTGGCAGTTGAAAGAAAAAGAGAAGGAGGGAGAGAGAGAGCAAGCAAAAGAGAGGCCAAGAGATGGTTTTGCTCTGGCAGCTTGACTCTCTGTATTGATTGCAGCGCTGCATTGCCCTCCCCCATCGTTCTCTCTTCCCCCCTTCCCCCTTCCATCTCCTTCCTTGCTGCTGCTGCTACTAGCTCCTTCCGTCTCTCTCTTACTCTTTCATTTCATTCTCTTTCTGCGTTCACCTTCCTCTATTCCACTGTTGACTCTCTCTCTCTCTCTCTCTCTCTCTTTCTCTCTCTCTCCTCTATCCCTGTTCATCGAACTTGCCCCCACGACTCTTTTTCCTTCTTTCTCCAAGCTTCGGTATAGATAGCTGCTTTCTCTCTTTCTCTTTTGCTTGCTTGCTCGTTTCAATTGCTTCTATGTAGGTAGGAGGTACATATAGGTACATAGAATATATGATTTTTCGATAAACAAAATTTTAATGTTTATGTGTGAGAGTATCAGATTGAGTCATTGATGTAACTCGAATTTGAGAGCTCACCGATTAAGTAATAATGATCTCTTGCTTTTTTAAATTAATAGAATTATGATGAATTTACAAAAGTGATATTGCTTTATCTAATCAATTTAGTGTGAGTGTTTTTTTGAAAAGTGATGAAAAAAATCAGCTATTTTGTTTTCTTTTGTTTTTACGTGTTCTACTTTGCTCTTCTCTTTAACAAGAATAAAAAAAAAAAAGTAAAAAATTTAACTTTTTTCTTTTTTAAATAAGGTTTAATCTTATATATTTTGATATTAATAGCTTTTTAGACACATATTTCTCTAATCTGTAAACTGTTTACAAACAAGTTTAGTGAATTTATTTCATTTAGTTTCTTTTTTTTTTTCTTTTTACCGCCTTATCTACACTTTAATTAAATTTGCATAAATGAATCATAATTTTTTTTTTATTTTTATTTCAACCTGCTGCATTAATACTTGAGACACGTGCGTTTGATATTTTTTAGCAATTGCAATGTGAATACAATTATCATTGCAATAAGAACAATTGTTTTTAAATTCAACAGATTTTAGAAACAATTTATAGAAAGAATAAAAAGTAAATTAAAGATAATATAAAATATAGAAAAAAGCTCTTGATGTTATTGGTATAGTATTAAAATAATAGTGATGGTTGTTGCTGTTGCAGGGGACTGGCATGGAGAAGGAGAACTCCGCGACGGGCAGCGGAGGTGGAAGTAGCGGCGGAGGTGGTGGTGGCGGTAGCGGCGAAGCGACAGTTACGTCAGGCGCCACTTCCACCCCTGAGCATCTCCAGGCGGATCAAGCCAACTCCTTGCTGGATCCCACTGCTCTTTTTGGTGGTAAGTCTTCTTCTTACTTTTTATTCTATTTTTTTCTTCTTTTTTTCTTTATGCGTACTTGCATCACATTTTCACATATTCTTTTTGTATTCAATCAGGTATTTTTTTCTTTATTCACTTACCAATTCATTGTTATATGATTTTTTCTTTTTTTCTTTCTTACGTAAATTTATTATTTTTATTTTATTATGTATTCTTTATTGGACATTATGATTGATAACATCTTGCGACATCCTAACTTTAATTTTCCTGTATTCAAATCTTTTTAATTTAAACATACACTAGTACTAATTTTCAATTAAACTTTCAATAATTTTATTTTAAACCTAAAATCAATTTTACATTAATTACTTCATAAACGTTTGATTGAAAATAAAAGTAGTTTTAATATTTAACTCAACCAAAACTTTTAGCAAAATTTTTGTTGGTACATTAGGAAAATCTGCTTGCTTATCGAGAATTTCTCGTTTAACTGTCCTGCCACTATAGCATATAGCTGTGTAGCACCTCGTGTCAAAAATAGCAGGCTAGTACTGTAAATTCAGGCAGTAACAAATCTCTGCCAGAAATATCGTAGACATATACTCGAACTTCTGCTAACTTCTTCTTCTTCTTCTTCTTCTTCTTCTTCTTCTTCTTTTATTTCATGCGTTGCAACAAATAATCAATTTTCAATTTTTCACGATTAACCCGATTTGTTTAAATAATTGTAATTTCTCAATTGCTATATCTATATATGATATTGTGACTTTAGTAAAAATGAAACCTACAATTGAGATTATAATTATATAGACAGGCAATAAAAAAATGAAAAGTAAGAAAAAGAAAGAAAATAATGTATGTGTATAATATAACGTTACAACAGCTTACTGGCCCCGAGGCGACGCGGGAGCAGCTTCGTCACTGTTCGCCGGCATGCCAGCTGGTTACGGTTTAGCCGGGCATCACCTGCCCTCGGCTTACGCGATATTGGGCCGTAATGGGGGCACCGGGGGAGCGAGCGGCAACGCCGGAGCGGCAGGCGGCTTCGGCGGCCACGGCACTGCAGGCAGCGGCGGCGGGCCTCCCTCGGCTTACGCGCACGCCGGCCTGGGCTCGCTCGGAGTCAGCGCCAGCCAAGCAGCCAGCCTCGGCATGAACTCCGCCGCCTGGTGGTCCATGGCCACGCACCTCGCCACCCAGGAGTACCTCGCGAGGCTCCAGGGCGCAGCGGCCGCGGCCGCGCTCCAGCCCGGCTTCCCACCAGGAGCCGAGAGCCTACTGCCGCCCTACCCCGCCAGCCTGCTCGCCGGCCCGGCCTCCTCCCACCCCCACGCACACTCGCACTCCCACTCGCATTCGCACTCGAATCAGCCACCCTCATCCTCCTCCTCCTCCTCGGCGCACAAGTCTTCGCACAAGTGTAAGTGTCTCCTTACTCGTATCTTTGTTTATAAAGTTCAAAATCAACCGACTAAATGATCTTTGCTCTCAATCTTACAGCCAAATCCGCCAAGATAAGCAGTCACAAGTCAGCATCACAACAACAACAACAACAACAACAACAACCGCAACAACAACAACAACAGCAACAGCAGCATCATTCACAGCAAGCACAACCACCACCGCCGCCGCCACCCGCACCTGCTCCCGTAACGGTCAACGTGCCTGCCCCCACGACTCCGGCACCCGCGCCGGCACACAGTCCTGCCCCATCTCCGGTCCACCAGCAACAGCAACAACAACAACAACAGCCCAGTGTCGTTAGCGATCCCAGCAGTATACTGGGTGGTGTACGTTTGCCGCCCGACACCGAGATCATCAAGTACACCTCGAGTATCGTAGGTCCAAAGGTGCCTGGCACGACGAATCGGGGACGGAAGAAGACGATATCCCTTGACTCGCCCCACGTCAGTCTGCATCAGTCTTCGCCTGGGGGTGGCTCGGCTTTATCCTCCTCGTCCAGCTCTGGTGGCCTCCTTATCGAGCCTAGCAAGCTTCGTTCCAAGGTGAGATTTTTTCTCATGCTTAACGACTTTCTCGATTTTTGTGATGCTTTTTTCCATTTTTTTTATCTTGCTGATTATTTTACAGAATGAAAGCAGCAGTGCTATTAACGAGTACAGAGAGCCAAACCTAGACAGAGTTGAAGTAATTAAACTGCCGGCTCATTCGACGAACGGTAGCATTTTACCCGTAACCTCGAACTACACTAGCAGTAGTAGTAGTAACAATGCTGGCGGAGGAGGAGGAGGGGGCTCCGGTAATTCTGCCAGCGTTACCGTCAATAGCAACGAAGGCGGTGCATCCAGCAGAAACAACAGGGGTGGAGGAGGAGGAGGAGGAGGCAACAGCTCTATCAGTTCCGACTCGGATGCGCCACTCAACCTCTCCCTGAAACCTTCTTCTAGAGGTTCGGGATCTCCTATTGGCAGTAATCAGCCTCTTAGCCAACTTAGTAGTCTAAGTCAGTCGTTACTAGCTTCCGATCGTATTTGTAAGTAGACTCGCTACTTTTCTAACATTGCATCTCTTTATTCCCTTATCTGTTATTGTGACTAACATAACTTCTAATATCTATATTATATAGCACGTCGTAAACCAGGTCCAAAACCAAGAAGAGTGCCGCAAAATTCACCGACTGCCATTGCTCCGATGACGGCGAGTCCTTCGTTAGCTCAACTCTTCGCGGCAGCTGACTCGCCCCAGCGCCCAAGCAGTGGTAGCGAGGAGAACGAGAGCAGTGGATCTCACCATCATCAACAGCATCAGCACAAAGACCGTCCTCGCAATCTCGGTCGGGGTGTTTCCAAACCGAAGAAAAATACGGTCGCCTCGCTACTTGCTCAGAGTCGAGCACTCGGTATCAAACCAACGCCTGGTCTAGATCCGAGCATACCGCTTTCTCATCAAGTCTCGCTACTCAGGTCAAACATTCTCGCAGCACAGCTGCAACACGCATCAACATTTGGCCAGCTTCCTACTGACGATAAAAACCAACAGGTGAGCGAATTTTCAGTTTTATGCTCATTTTTCTTTATTTCGCATACCTACTTGCACTTCTCACGCTTCTTTCCTTTCTATCGCCTTTCTCATTGTAATTCGAAAGGCCTTCGAGCAGCTTTTACAGCGGTCTCTTCAAGAAAAAATGAAGAACAAACTTATGGAAGCATCTGGTGAAGAAAGCAATATGGACGTAACCAGCGAAAGTGGCAGCAATACAGATGTTCTTTCGGATACTGATGACGATAATGCCGATGGTGCTGCTGGTCCAAAGAAACGAAAATTAAATCATCATTGTGATAAGGAACTACTTCAAATTCCCCTTGATATAGGTTGGAAAAGGGAAACAGTTATTAGGGGTCTTGGCAGGACAGGAGTTATTAAGGGAGACGTCGCCTACTACAGCCCTTGTGGAAAAATCTTTCGGAACAGCTCAGAATTACTCAAGGTTCATTATTTAACCATATTTTTTTACATCTGTTACAAAAGAATTGAAATTTCTTTTGTTTTAAAATAAATATTTTGGCTAATAATAACGTATATGATGCCTTTTCTTTTTTTAGTTTCTTGAGATACAAAATGTTACGGATGTAACAGCGGCTCACTTTTCTTTTTCGTCCCGACCATTAGTTGGTGATTTTTTGCAACCAACCATGGGCCTAACAGAAGCCGAATTTGTGAGACTAGGGTCTCAAGAAGTGTCTAGGAGACTAGAAGAGCTTAAGGCTATGGCTGGTTTCCGAGATGTCAGAGCCAACAGTCAATATGAAAGAGATAAATTGGCGTACGCAAAAAGACTAGCGAAAGAAGAAGCTTTACGGCACAAGGAACAAGCGAGGTATATGCTGCGCTATATAAGTGACCTAAATATGATGTTTTCTTATCAATTATTCTAGAAAACTTTTAGACATTTATTTATAATTGTAAGGCTTGAAAATAATTTTTATTAAACAATTATGTTTGTTTTTGAATACAGAATATTAAAAGAACAAGAGAAAACAGAAAGACAAGAAGCTGTGCGAAGAGAGAGGGAACTTCGAAATCAACAATTACTTGAGGTTAGTGACGTAGACATTAGTTTCTCTCTGTTTTAATTTGGTTTTAATCTTGTCGTTTTATTTATTCAAAATTCTATTCTCTATTTGGGATTTTATCTATTTTATATTTCTTCATCATTTTGTCGTGCGTGTCGCATGCTCTATGTGTTTTGTATTATAATGTGTATGTATGTGTGTATATATATTTATATACACATGTACTTATAAATTCATTGGTTAATATTAGTTATATTAATAACTAATAATACTTATATATATTTATATATTTTTAAATATATACACATGTTTATTTATGCGTACTTACATGAACATAGTAATATTTGTACAAATACTCTTACTTCTGACCCTTTAAAATCCAATCATCTTTAAGATAATTCAATACACCAATACATTAGCCAATCAAAATTAGCTGGCAATAGTGACAGGAGAATCAAATGTGAATATTTTACTACATAAATATAATAAATCTTTAAATTGGTTTTAATTTTGAAGTTGAATTAATATTTAATTTATCACCATAATTTGTTTTATAATTATAAATTATTTTATTAATTTTAATTATCATTTAAAATATAATTTTGCAATTTTGATTATACTTTTTTAAATACTATTAAATTAAATTACTAACAAAATATTTACGAAATTGATTTTCTTCATCGGGATAGAAATTTTTTGCTTTTGAAAGTTTGTCATTTATTCAATTTTTTATTTCGTAATTTTATAAAATAAAATACAAAAGTTTTTTAAAGTTTATTTTACGAATTATTTCATTTTTATTATTACAAAGTTTTTATCCAAATTTGAAAAAAAAAATAATTTTAACCCTGAAAAAATTAATTTTTACGCCAAAATGCTGCTCATTTACATTATAGTAATCACTAATATATGTAATGCACTTGTCTGGTACATTAAATCATTACTAATCATTTAGTACAAAAAAAATCTAAAATCGCTTATACATCATACCTAAAAATAGCATCCACAATTTTACAACAATCATTTTCACTATTCAAATGTCATAAAAAAATATTGACACATGACTTTCTATTAGAGAAGTCAGTAGAATTACCACAAGGCACTTGAGTAATTTTAAGTTAAAAAACAAAAACACTCGATATTGATGATAAAAAAAGAATTATAAATGCGTAAATAATCGTTATCGGAACACAAAAAAGTAATCGTTTTGAAAAATAGAGTGTGAATGTGATTGTGATAAAGAGATGAAAAGGGTAGGTGGGTGGGTAGAAGAAAAAAAGTGAGAGTGTAAAATAAAAAAGAGAGAAAGTAAAAAATTAGTTGTAGAACAAAGGAAAGAGAAAAAGAAAGGACTGATATCGATTGTCCGCGCATAAAAATGTAACGCAGGGTCGAAAGCGGCTCGCATTCACGATCAAGCAGAAGATGAAGATCATCCAAGAAATTGAGCGTGGCAAGAGTAAAAGCGACGTGGCTCGCGAGCTCGGACTTGCCAGCAGTACAGTCGCAACCATCTGGAAGAACCGAGAAAGCATAGCCGAAAGTTGGCGAAACCGAGATATGATGCGAAACTCGGATATTGACGTCGAAACCGCCAAGAAGATCATAGCTCATGGATCTCCGGTTGTGGTGCAGCCGTTGTCCTTGGCCACTGCTCATCATCAACAACAGCAGCTACAACAGCAACACCACACTCACCAACATCAGCATCATTCCATCCTTCCTCTTCATCAACAACACCAGCCGCAGCAACAACATCAAGTTGGACAGACAACGACCCTTCAACTGCAACAACAACAACAACAACAACAGCAGCAACAGAAGCCACAACAACAGCAGCAGCAGCTTCAACAGACGCCTGCATCTTTGACAACTCCTATGACATTGACGACGACGAAACTCAGCACGACATCGGCTAGTGAGCCGAGCGTCGTGCCATCGGCACATCAGCCCGATCATTTGCAGCAGGCTCAGAGCCATACGCAAACTCAGGAGCTCCTCGAGGTAAGACTGACCTTGAGACCCAGAGCGAACAAGCAATTGTATGAATTTTTATGCCCCCCGTTAGTGCATCTTATTATTATTATTATTATCCGATTACCACCACCATCATCCCCCACTGGTGCTCTTTTCTACCAGCAAATTGTAATTCTTGCCTTGCCAAATTGTCCCAGCAAGTCGTGCCTTATATATACCATCTCTTTTGCTTTCTTCTACGCCTGTCTTCTAATTTATCTTCGACTAGAAAAAAAAAAAAAAACAAAACAAAAATTGATAAATTGACTTATCCATGTCTTTGTGGATTGTTCATCCTCCGTCTGGCCCTATACCTCAACGTTATCACACACCCGTGTAAACACACCTACATGTACTATCAATTTATATAAAAATGTTTATTCGGATATTCTACAACGGACAGTTTACATATATAATTATACGCACTTGTGTACACACATATGCACGCGTTCGCGTATAGAAACATAGCACATTAAGTACGTGCCTCACACCCAACACAGAGACACTTACACTTGCACACCTTTCAGAGGTGCACTTAATTAACGAATTTTTAGAAAATCGTGACAAAATCTTACTGAAAATAAAAATAGAAATTAAAAAAAAAATGAGCGAGATTTTTTGTATTGAAACGTAAATTTACTTGAAAAAAAAAATACATAGAACTGTATTACGTTTCTTTGACATTGCATGTAATTAGAAAAGCTTATTTGGTTATTTACTCATGCAAATAGACAAACTAGCACGTGAAAAGTTTGAGTGTGGCGAAATCTTGATAGCGCGTGCGGGTTTTATTGGTTATTATTATTATTATTCATCAATTACTTTGTTTAGTTAACTTGAAAGCTCATTATTAATTTTTAAGCTTGAGTAAAAAAAAATAACGCGTTAATAATATGTCAAACAACCTGTTGAATTTTAACATTTAATATTTGTGTCGACACTACTGCCGTACTTGTTCTCTTATTCATAATAAATCAATACGATGTTTTATGTGATAAAAAAAAAGCTTTTAAATAAAATGAGCCTTCTATTAGTCGAGAATTGCATCTTATGCAATTGACATCTCGAAATCCGTTAGATAAATATAAAAAAAATACATGTAAACTTGTAAATGGTCGCAGAGTCATCACTGTGTGCCCCTAAAAATAGTAAGCTCGTTATCTCCTAAAAGTTTTTAAGCGCGGCAAGTAAAAATGCTATATATTTTATTATGTTAGATTCAATGTTAATAGTTAATAGCAGAATAGTGCTAAATCTTACGATGTTAATTCGTCTGAGAAGATTAAGAAGATTCAGCGATGCAATGAGGAAGAAGTTGATCTGAATAAAAAAAAAGTACTATAATGGAGTAACGAATGAAAAAAAAAATCGATAGATATCGATGAATTATTATATACATATATATATACCTAGATACTAGGCACGCTAGAAAATGTATTAGAGGCTGACGTAAATGTAGGTGGATAAATTGTCGCAATACTTTAGACCTGTGCCTAGCTTCTCCTGTCACTATGTATAACAGCTAGCTGTATCATTACACAGCATGCCAAGTTCAAGTATACATGTTCATATGTTTATATGTACCTAAAATTTTTTTATATATATACATATGCCTACGTTTTTCATGTGTACGTATATATACACAAAATTTTTTAATTTACATATTTTCATATTCATGTATACGTCTATATTTTATTTTATTTTTCTGTCTGGGCTCACTATACTTTTTGCCTATTCATATCACTTATAATTTCTGAAAAAAAGAAGAAAAAAATTATGTATCAAACTCTTATTTATAAAGTTCTTATTGTTTTTATCATTATTATTATTGATGTTGTAATTATGGTTGCCATTATTATTTTAATTATTATTATTATGCCATTTTTATCATAATCATCATTATTACTGTTATTATTACCATTATTGTTGTCATTGCCATTATTATTACTATTGTTACTATAACTATTAATTATTTTTTCACGAAAAAAATGTAAGAACTAAGAACTAAAGAGCATTGATTTTTAACGTCCATATAGTGATATGTTCAAAAACTGTTATCTATATCTATGCTTCTCTACTACGTAGATTTATTAATCAGTGCAGCTTCTTATGTATTTTTCGTGCAAAAAGCCTTACGCTTAACTTTAGCATGTTTTTATTTCTACTTGCATTTTCTTCTAAAGTTAACTGTAAATATTTTATATCTCAGTGCGAAATAAATATGCCTTATTATATAAGCTTCATATAATAATGAATTTTATATATATTTTATAAATATAATCTTGGTGTCGGTTACTATACTTGCCTTGAAAAGCATTTGTTTTATCAACTTATGTTATATTGTGATGATGCGCATGCTTATACAAATTGTTAATGATTTTTTTTATTCTCAATTGAATATATTACTAAAGTATTGTAGCTTTTTTAAGATTTAGAGAAAAGTAAAATTTTTTACATTCATTATTAAAATTTTAATAAAAGTACAATTTTTTTTAAAGCTTCATTTAACAATTAAAAAAAAAACAGTTGCCAGAATGTGAAAATCTTTAGTGTTGAACGTTATTTTAATGTAACCATTTCATTTTTTTGCTTGTTTATTTACTGATTTGACAAACTTTACTTATATTTGTGCTTATAGGAATATTGTAGCATTATTGAAATCCTTAGCTAAATACAAAACGCGTAAGTAACACTTCCAAATGTAGCATTCAATTAATAATTCGGCTCTTACAAAAGCATGTGTAGTAAAAAAAATTAAAATTATTATACAATGAGTTTGCGTTTAGTCACGATTAACGTAATCAATTAAAAAAAAAAAAGAAAAAAGAATATATAAACGAAACACATGGACACTTATATCCCGCCGTACCGAAAGTACAAAATCACCTTCAAATAAAATACTGAATAATTTTTACACATTTAATTTATATTTATGCTGCTACCCTGATTGGCAAGTATAAACAGAACGAAATGTTTATATAATTTCATTAACATCATAATCGATAGTTTAATTATAGTAATAATATTTTTATATCTACAAACCAATTTTTAATTAATCTTCTGGGTTTTTATGCCTGTTTATATGTAACTACTTGATGAGCTCAATGCGAGAAAGACAATGAAAAAATAATAATAAACGCTATAAATTTGTGCAGGCGCGGAAAAAACGTCAAGAAGAGGTTGAGAAGATACGTATCGAAGAGCAACAACGAAAGCAACAGGTAAATTAACGTTTAGTTTAATTTCATTACACAATTTTTTTTTTTCTATCGATCTTAGTAAAAATTTAATAAATTTCAACAGGAACGGGAGCTCAAAAGACAGCAAGCAGTAATACTGAAAGAACAGGTCAGATTTATACTGTACTAAAAAAATAATAATTTAATTTTTGATTTTTTCGTATTTTGTTAAATTATAGTGTGTTTTGTAGACATAGTTTTTTTGAGTTCTTTTTTTTCTGTTTTGATTAATTTTATTTATATTTATTTTTATTATTGTTATGATATAATTACAATGAAAAAATGTTGGACATTTTTTTTTCTATTTTAATCAAGTTAGATTTTATTTATGAATTTTGAAAAATAATTTTGAATGTGAAAGATTTATTTAACCATCTATTAAATTAATAGTCTTTTTTTTTTACTTAAAATATGTGCGTAGTTAAGTATCATTAAAGACTACAATAAAATAATATTCAAAATAAAAAAAAACCAAACAATTGAATAAATGGTTTGAGATGATATAAGAGCATATATACATATGAGATTGAGAAGGTTGCGGTTGTTTGAGCACTGGTGGACTGGATTGTTTTGTGCTACAGATGTACATGCAGGAGCTGACCAAACAGCGCGAGATGCTCTACACCGTCGAGCTGGTACGTCTCATAGCTAATTCGGTTTAACATCAGCCAGCTTAATTCCTCATATATTTCTTGATTTTTCCAACTAATATTTAATGTAACTACCTTTCCTTTGACTTTTACCTTTTATTGCCTCTTCCTTGCTAAATTATTCTTAACTTTTTTTTATCCATTTCTCCTCGGCTAAGCTGATGTATATCACGCTCCTGTTAATTCTCCAGATTATTATTTTTTAATGAATTGCAAATTGATCATAAATTATAATTTAATCAACTTTTATTTACGTAATATCGTATTTTTATCTGATACATTTTAAGATCTGTGTATAAGCTGGTAATAATTATGTTTGACAGTTTGAATTGCCAAATTCCAATTTTTTTTTTAAATATGCAAGTAAGGACAAAAGTGGGATTTTTTAAGAGTTGTGTAGTACTTTGTTATGTACTTTTCATGTAGTTGTAAGATAAAATAGTTGTAGTAGTAGTAATTGTAGACATTGTAGAATAGTAGTAATTTTTACAGTAAGGGTATGAAAATGAATATTTGTATTGTTATTATAAGTGAACAAAAAATTTTTCGGACTGGAATGAATAATAGAATGAGAAAGTAAAAAAAATTAAGTGATCGGTTACTTCATAAATACATATATTTTTTTTATACTATAACGAAAGGCAATAATTATCAAAATAAAAAGCAGGAGAATTTTTAGGAAATACAACTTAATATGTAAACTAATGAAATATTACATGACTAATACAGGAAAGAGAGAGGCGACGACAGCACATGACACTAATCCGAGCTCTAGAAAATCGGCGAAAGATGGAAGAGCGAGAAAAGAAACGACTCGAGGCGCGAGCCGAACGCATAGCGGCGAAGGAAAGGCGAGCCGAGCAGCGCAGGCTCGAGCTGGAGCTGGTCGAGCAGATAAGAAAGCCGGTTGAGGACATGGAGCTGACGGACCACAAGCCCTTGCCGGAGCTACGGCGCGTGCCCGGGCTCAAGCTCAGTGGCCAGGCATTCGCTGATCTCACGATGGTCTTCGAGTTCCTGCACAACTTCGGCGAGACCCTGGGCTTCGACATGGACTCCCTGCCTACTCTGCGCAGCCTCCAGGCTGCCCTGCTGAACGACGAGGAGGCAGAGGAGGAGCTGCTCTCCGTGATGACCCACCTGCTCGTCTGCGCGATCGAGGATCCTGGCATACCCCAGCCTGCCCGACACACGACCGGCCTAGGCCAAAGTCTTCGTCAAGCTGACATCACCCACGCCAACATAAGCGAGGTCCTGCGCATTTATCTCTACGCCAACGCGACTGGCGAGGTCAAAGCTCTCACCGGAGTCTGCTTGGAACGAGAGCGAGACAAGCGCTACGCGGATCACCATCAGAACGCTCCGACTGACAACGGACCCCACAATTGCTCCAGCAAGAATGCTCAGTTCTACGAACATCTTCACAACAACGAGACCTGGAAGATGTCCGAGCGCTTGCGCGACAAGCCCTTCCTTGCTCTCAATCCGACCCACAAGGCCCAGATGCTTGCCTTCCTCTGTAACGAGCTGCTCCAAAATAAAGCCGTGTTGAAGCAGATCGAGCAGAGCCTCGAAAACGTGGCGCAGCTGAAGAAGGACCGTTTCCTAATCGATACCAAGATTCGCAAGCTTCGACAGCTGCACGCCCGTAAGCAGCGCATGGAGGCCGTCGGCGTCATCATCAACAAATCTGCCGATGGTATCAGCCTCGTTACTCCCATCACCGTTCCAGCTTCCGTTGTTATAGCCTCCAGCAATAATAACACTGTCGTCAACTCGGGCAATAACAATAACTCTGTTAGCAACCCGGTGGCGGACACTAATGCCGTCACAACTACTGCTACTCCAACCACTGCTACCGTCTCTACATCTACCACAACTGCAACCTCTACTTCTACTTCGGTCTCTACATCTACTTCCACTTCCATTTCTACTTCTTCTACTACTACTACTACTCCCACTACTACTTCTACCTCCGATCAAGCCAACGTCGACGAGCCATCCACACTGCCCGCTTCGTCTACTTCGTCGTCATCCTCTAATGAGAAAACAGAGGCGGAAGGCACAAAAGACACGACTCAAGAGTCGAACAGCTCTACGACGACAGAGTTGCCGCCACCTCCACCCCCACCGCCACCACAGTCACTGCCACCACCCCCACCGCCGCCACCACCTCCGGCACCGGTGCCTACAACTGTCTCCGCCGGGACTAATACCGACGAGACTCATGCACACGATGACGAAGCTCACGACGAAGACATGTCAGAAAATGAGAGCGAGGGCACGCAACCTGAAGAGGTATGTTCTATTCCTTTTTAGGCTGATTAAGATATAACTTTTATAATTTCAATTTTTTTTAAATAATTTTTTTTTTTGCATGTAGGAAGAAGATAAAAACTTGTCTGCGGAAGAACTTGGTAAAAAACTCGAAAAACTGCTTAAGCAATCGGAAGAACAACTCCAGAAACTCAACAGTTCATCAAAAGAATTGCGCGCCCATATATTTGGTCAAGATCGTTATTGGAGAAGATATTGGGAGCTGCCTTGTGCTGGTGGAGTATTTGTAGAAGCTATGGAAAGTGCCGAGCCAGATATACTGGCCCCTCAAACTGAGCTTGATAAAAAGTATGAATCTATGCCTAAGAAGGAGACTGAAATCAAGGCTGAAGATGAACAACAACCACAAGAGCAAGTTGAACAAATTAATGGAATAGAGACTGAGAATCAAGACGATAAGCAGGAAGAAAAGTCACAAATCAATAATGTAGACAAAGATCGCGAGAGCGAAAGCGAATGTCCCGATTCTGAAGAAAAACCTGATACTGAACAAGTTCCTAGCGAATCAATAAGCAACAGCAAGAGCGATATAAGTAGTAACTGTACTTCACAGCAGTCGCCGAAGAAAAACTCGCACATTAAAAAAGATGCTACTACTACTGGTGCTACTGCTCTCGACAACGGAGACGATGATGCTGACAACGATCGTGATCGAGGCAAGGGACACGACCAGAATCATGACATCGAACACAACAACGAGAATGACGGAGATCTTAATCATGAGCACAAAAACGAGCGTAAGAACAGTCATGATCATGGTCGTGAACACGATAATGGTGATGATGCCGATGATGATGACGACGGCGACGATGATGATATGGATGGTAACAACGATGTTGATCGACTCAAGCAAAACGTTAAATCTGAAAAAATTAATATCAAAACAGAAGTCGAATCGAAAGAAAAGGAAAACGGCACTGATGATAATGATGATGTTAAGATCGTAGAAATTAAAAAGGAAACTGACAAAATTGTTGAAACTTTACCTAATGGTGATAAATTTAATCACATTAATGATTTACCTAACGGCAAAGAATTGAACGGGACGTTTATCGCAGGTAAGAATAAAAAATTGTGTATACTATTTTATATTATATTTGTAAATAAATTGTTTATAATAACATTAAGAAATAATTGCAGACAATAGCTACACTGAAGCAAATTGGTTTTCAATTCTCCCACGAGAAACTTGTGACACACCCGGATCGTGTACAAAACAAATATTTGGTATAACAGATTGTACAGAATTAAAAATACCAATGTTTCCACGGCCTGCTAGTCCAATTTACGAAAGGTGTGATAGTCCAGCACCACTTGTTCTTACTCAGGACGAAGCTGCTCAATTAGAATATCTTAAGATTCATGGCTTACCACCACCAGGGGAAGTAAAACCTGTGCCAAAAGGTAAATATTGTAAAGTAAGTTAATTTATAATTACAGTAAAATATCTAAAATATATTTTTATCACCTGACAGATCTGAGATATGGATGGTGGAGGATAACAGATGTAGATGTTTTCCAAGAGCTTTTGGAGCACCTTCACTCTCGAGGCGTACGAGAAAAAGAGTTGAAACGCACAACATGGGCAACGATGGAATCTTTCCTTGCGATTACAGGAAAAATTAACGTTGACGTGGGTAATGTATCGGCGATTGATTTATCAGATGGTGAGGACATAACAAATGATCCTCCAAAGTCTGATGATTTGGAAGATTGGAATAAACAAGTTGCCATGCGGGTAGATGCTCAATTATTGGAACAAGTCGAAGCACTAGAGGATAAAGTCGCAAATGCCAGTATGCAAGTTAAAGGTTGGAAATTGCCACCTAGATCAGGTACCGAAGAAGCCGAAGAACTTGAAAAAATTAATGAAATGGAACAAATTAGTGCTGTCGAGCAAGCCCGTCAAAGATTACTTTCTCTTGAAGCGGCTATAGAGAGGAGATATCTTAAGCCGCCTCTCGGTATTTGGTAAGTTAATAAAATATTTTATTTATCATTTCTACGGTTCAAACGTTTTAAAATCATTTATTTACAAGCTCATAATATAATACAATTAATTTTCAGTACCGGAGATCCAAACTTAACAGCGTTAAAAGCAGAGCAAGCTGCTGCAACAGCAAACGCAAATGCATCAAGTTCATCGACAGAAAGTGGATCAGCTTCAAGTGCTTTAGAAGAAAATACACCTCGAGGCTTGAACAACTGGCGCGAGGCAACATCAAAGGCTCATACGTCAGCCCAACTGGCCATGTCATTATACATGCTCGAAGCCAGTATAGCCTGGGATAAGAGCATAATGAAAGCTGTAAGTTTAAATAAAAATAAATTTTATTTATTTTAGACATGATTTTTAATTTTTTTTTTAATTTTTTTACAGAACTGCCAATTCTGTCATAGTGGAGATAATGAAGATAAATTGTTGCTCTGTGACGGCTGTGATCGCGGCTATCATACTTATTGTTTCCGTCCAAAAATGGAAAACATTCCCGATGGCGACTGGTGAGAAGAATTGCTTTTGTAATTTATCTTTAAGAAAAAAAAGTAAATCAGTTATTTATATGAATATTATTTTTAGGTATTGTCATGAATGTATGAATAAAGCGACAGGAGAAAGAAATTGCTTAGTCTGTGGTAAACGAGTCGGCAAAAATCTGGTTCTATGTGAGCTTTGTCCAAGAGCTTATCACACCGATTGCCATAATCCCGTAATGCCAAAGGTAATTTATTGATTTTACGTGAAAATAATTGTATTACGACGACATAGTATTGCCGCGATACTGATGTAAGATTGTTTTACACAGATGCCCAGAGGAAAGTGGTATTGTTCAAATTGTCACAGTAAACAACCAAAGAAGAGGAATAGCAGCCGAAGGAGTCACAAAGGGGAGAAAGGTGGAGGCACGCGAGACAGTGAAAGTTCTGATCATCCACCAGCTAGGTGATTACGTTAAAGCAAAACACATGTGTCGACTCGTTGGTTCAACGTGTTTTATTTACAAGGTTTACCATTGCGAATTACAAAATAAAATCCCAATCATCTCTAGTAATCAGTACAATGTGACTTCATACGATAACCGTGCGCGCGCAAATACACATACACACATACATGTGTACACTTATACATAAACGAGAGCACGCATGCATGCTCGCAAGCACGCATGTATTACGCACGCACGCACGTTCGCTAGCTTGCAGCACTCACACAAGCATTCATGCACGCACGCGCGTACGTATAAGATCATGATGACGGAGGATTAAAAATTTGTATTAAATTAAACACACACACTGATTTGGAAAATTTTGAAATTAAATCACGGCTTAAACGTGAGACGATTCGATCAGAAGTAGAAACATTATGAATAATAACGGATAGCTGACGTGTATTTTCTATTTTCAGAAAATTAAGTATATTTTTCGTTTTTTATTCTAAATCCAGTAATAAACACTTTTACATCGCGTTGATAGCAAATCCTTGTCGACTGTTATTTTTCAATTTTGTATATTTGATATTTCGGCTTTGTTATTGTGTAATTTAAAAATATTTAGATGCGTCGTTTGACAAACTTTTGCATTGTCAATTCATTATTAGATGTCCTAAAAAAAAAGCTTTTAGAAGCTGGTGCGTTGTGTCGAAACGGAGTAATTTATGGTAACTCATGTGTTGTTTTGCGCCGTAGTCCAACGCCGTCAACAGCCTCAAATGCGCATGTAGAGGATGTTAGTTCGACAGAACTACCGACGCCAACGACTTCCCCAAGGAAAGAAGTAAATGTTGGCAAAGCGTTAACGAAAAAGCAACAGCGGGAACTTGCACCCTGCAAAATTCTTCTCGAACAATTAGAACAACAAGATGAAGCGTGGCCCTTTCTTTTACCAGTTAATACCAAACAATTTCCAACGTATAAAAAAATTATTAAAACGCCAATGGATCTTAGTACGATTAAAAAGAAGTTACAAGATTGTGTGTAAGTTAATTGTTTAATGTTGCGAATTTATCGTATTTATCGCTTTACTTTTTATTATTTTGCTTTCACTTTCATGCTTATTAATTATTGAATCAGTGTACATTTTAAATAATAGTGCGCTTGCAAAATGTTAAAATGCCTTTTTTTTAAAATGCTTAGCATAGTATAATTGTGTATATTTTTGTTATCTTATCAATTTTTAAAATCTTAAATTATTCTAGATATAAATCGCGAGATGACTTTTGTGCTGACGTTAGGCAAATGTTTATAAACTGTGAAGTCTTTAATGAAGATGATAGTCCTGTGGGAAAAGCCGGTCACGGGATGCGCAACTTCTTCGAAACGCGCTGGACAGAATTAACAGGAGCTCCTCCTCCGATTCATCCACAAACGCATAGCTGAGGGTCGGCTCGTGTTCGTAGTGGCTGCAGTAGTTTTGCACATTTTTATTACTAGATGTATGGAAAAGGAAATAATGGCTACGTTTCTACACGAAATTATTAAAATTATGTATGGAAATTGTAACGTACATAATTCTCATGTTGATCGCGTTCTAGCGATTTTTCACTCGTTCTTCATTCATTAGTTAGAAGTAAATTAAGTTCGATCATTGCGTTATTATAATTTTTAGGCCTAAAATAATTAACAATTGAACTTGAATTAGTTATTGTATAATTATTCTATTTTTAAAATCATTAAGTGTTTTACAATACTCTTCAATTATTTAATAACAATTTATAATTAAAGGTAAGATACATTTATGCATATATTTTCTTCTTGAGATTCGATTATACAAAATTACTTTGTATTTTAATTTAAAAAGTTACTTATAATTGTGACCATGTATAACGAAAAATAAATCCAAAGAAAGTTTTAGAACAAACATGAAAAAAATTTTCAGTTGAATCAGTATCACGTAAAATATTATTGATTTTATATGTATTCATAGAAAATCGCGTGTGTGCGTGCATGCGTGTACACAAATACGTGTATATTAATGAAACAAAATATAACGAAAAGTAATCAATGTACTTAAACGAAAACAGTTTTGCCTGATATAAGCAAATCTAAAATGATTTGTGATACTGTATTATACAAGCTTAATATTACACAGTAAAAGAAATATTTTGCAAAATGACATGTAAGATAAAAATTCTTATATATATATATTATATATATATACTCGCGTGCGTGTACAAATATAAATATTGTAAAAATTTTAAGTTAATCTCTATAACAACAATAGACGAAGATATTATTCTGATGAACTGAATAGATGTATCTCTACTAAAGTTGTAGTTTACAGACAATTTATGAATGCCATTCCGAAATTTCGTCCACGTAATCGACTCCTTTGCTTATTAAAATGGTTCTACAAAAAATAAAAATTTTGATCTGATGTACATAAAAAGGAAAAAAGACACATTCATAAGAAATACAAAAAAAAAGAATTCCGAAATTAAAATAATTATGATATATTTCTTTAATTACAATAAAAAATGTGCCCTTTAAGAGCTAAAAATCAGTTTGTATTTCAAAAAATTAAACTGTATATACTTATTGTATAAAATAGACATTCTGGTCTTAGAGAAATAGAACATTGCAGTCATGCATGTGCAACAACGTGTAAATAATACAAAGTTTACAACAGTATTTAGTATTTTTGGTTTTGGTTTTCTTATTATGATTCATGATAATAATCTTTATTACCTTAATTTTATATTTTGCACCTTAAAAAAATTTTTTTTTTATTCTATAATTTTATTTAAACATAATGCTCTAGTCATATTAATTTACTTTACCATTATGCTTTGTCAGTTCATGTTTCTAATAACTTAGTGTGAATTACATATCGATGTGAATGTATCTCTGCAATGACATTGCTTCTTTAAGACCTAAATGTCTGTTTGTGGCAATATTAAAAAAATAAAGACATATTTTGCATCTTGTAAAATAAATGTGTCAAGAATAAAAATAACAATAATAACAACAATAATTATGATCATAATAATTATAATAGACGTAAAAAAATTTCAAATGAACCTTAAACAACATTACTTTGTTATATAAACATAAAGAGTTGAATTGCAAATGATAATTTCAATACTCTGCTTTTTAATGTAGTGTACAGTTTTATAAGAAATTTTGTAAATTCGATCTGAGATCGCTGTTTTACAGTAAAGTTTTTAAAATGTGGCATTATGAATAGTCTAGTTGCGTGCGAATTGGTTAATCGCATATTTTAGATTGATTATTTAAAATTTTTCTTATAATGCTATGGTGATATAGTATAAAATAAAAGAAATTGTACATTTTACATAAATGTTTCATGAATTATTGACGTAAAACGTTGAATAATTTATTATTTAAGCAAGTTCATGCTTTTATTTTGTTTATCAATTTATCAAAATCAGTTAGAGCAATCTGTGAGCGATGAACAAAGTAATAAAGTAATTTTATCTGTATTATGAACTATCATAAAAAAAATAAATTAAATTATTTAAAAAAAATTTAATTTGTATGCAAATTGTAAATTTTGTATAAATTTTATTGCAACTTTGTATTAAATCTGATTCTTTTAAAAAACTATTAATGTAAAAGATACATTATTAAATTGCAGAACATGAAAATTTTTTTACAAAATTGATTTGCACGTAATAGATGTAAATGATTGGATTTGTATTAAAGTAAAATATTAGTAGCAGTCTATACTGATCTTTAGAAAATATGAATATTAAAAATGATAGAAAAAATGAAGAAACCAGTGTATTGCTTATCTTAGTTTTTCCTTTAATTTTTCACTCGAAATTTATAAACTGCATCTGTATTATGTGTGACAAACTAATGACATTAACAATTGATCAATTTTAAAAAATTACATTTTTTTGTTTAAGTATTTAATTGGCAGTTAATAAGTTTTTGAAAAATTAGATATAATTATAATTTTGTAAATGTACTGCAAATTTCATTTATGAAAATTTCTTCGAACAAAAAGTAGTATTGCATTTAGTTAGAATAATAAAATTATATTATTTTTATTTATGTACTACAAATGTTACGGTAGCTGATGTAAATTATCGTCAAGTATCAATGATATGAAACAAACGTAATTTTTAGAAAACTGAACGCTTTATAAAAAAGAAAAAAAAAGAAAACTAATACGCATGTAAAAATTATGAATTATTAAATAACAAATGCTTTTTATACGAATTCTTTAAGTTCTTAATCAAATCGAATAAGATTAAATAGCGTAATGTTTACGATTGTAACGAAGTCGATGTATAAACCTCGACAGTGGCGTAAAAATGAGAAAATATAGTGAAGCTAAATGCGCAGGCAGAGATGAATCTAGAAAAATTATAATTGTCTGTACTTTAAGCGATGGCGATTACTGTAGGTAGGCCGCTGTTGCTATTTAAACAGACTTTATTAATGTATTGCACATAAATTAATAAAATATGAGAGAAGCGTGTAAAAGCAAAATGAGATAATATTTATTTCTTCCCTTTAAATGATACTTTTTAATTTAAATTTTATTTGTTTATAATAATAAAATTAATATTGTTTAAATTAAAAAAAAAATTCAGAAAATATCTATTTAAATGATTTTTTTATTTGTAAAAAAACAATTAACTTAAAATAAAATTGTAATTTAACAGAGTGTGATGAAAATTTTTGAAATATTTAAACGTCATTGGACAATTATTTAAGATAACAATCAGATTATTGGCATGTCGTTGTCGTCATTCTTATCATGATTATTATGAATAAAGCATGTCTCTCAAAAGGTTTAACATTTATTTCCCTGTAGTTCCCAAACAAATATAATAGTGGTGATATCGAAAAGAGAAGAGAATTAAAAAACAAGCTAAAAAGAGATGGAGAGATGTTAAAAAGAAAGAAAAAGATACCTGCAGTAATGTATGGCAAACACTTTGAATTGGCAGACCGCTGTTTGTATGCGCTGCCGCTGCCGGTGTTGGCCGCCAAATCGGAGCACTTACTTACCAATGGCCAGGTAATAATTAAACAATTCCCAGGCAAACGGCTAAACGACTTGGCTACACATGGCTGCATCACTGACAGATGACAAATTTAATGTAAAACGATTTCTTTTTTATTCGTGAGAACAAGTGCAATTGTCGTTGAGGTTAAGGCCACGTAAGGCTTTTTTCTTTTTTTTATACTTGCCGAAAAACCAAAATAGCGCTTTTGCGCTCACTTTGCCTTCTTTTTATTGCAACTATTTTGTGATATTTGATATGACTGTAATTAGAATCGTTTTATAATGTCAGCTTTTGCTTGTTTGCAGAGAAGAGTTTTCCGTAAGTAAAGATTCTTAACTCATGTAGTTTTTGTACTAACATACTTTTGATTTAATTATTTTTACATTTGCTTTACATAACTCAAGTGTTTTTATTATTTTCAAAAAAGTTCTATTTAACTTAATGAATTTTCCTTTTTTTTTGTCTCTTAACTTTTTTTTATTTTATTTATTGTAGAAACTCAACAGTTATTTAAGAATCAAGATTCAAGCAAGATTTTATCATTTTTTCAACGACATGAATCAAGTTTTGTACCTAAGCAAGTTCTTATATTAACAAAAATTTCTAGATATGATATTGAGAAGTATATTAATTCTGAATTAACTGAGAATCAGTTAAAGAACAAACTCATTGCAACAGGTGCTAATTATGATGCCATTGTAGATGCTCATCACCGTAATAAGGCTACTGAAACAAGAACAGTTGATACTCTTAAAAATTTAAATATTACACACAGAATCAAAAACAGGTACTTTTATAATTTACAAATTTTCTTTTCTTGTGTTTCTTTTGACATATTTAAAAAATTTTAATTTCAGGCATAATATAGATTTAGATAGCATTGTTTGGGCAGATTTGATTGTTTCAGTTGGAGGTGATGGTACATTTCTATTGGCATCTAACTTAATAGGAGATAATTCAAAACCTATTTTAGGTATCAATTCAGATCCAGAATTTTCAGAAGGGTTTTTAATGTTACCACCAAAGTACACGAACAATATTGATGAAATATTTGAAAAATTAAAATCTGGCCATTTTAAGTACCTTATGAGAAGTAGAATTAGAACTACACTTCATGGTGAAAATATTTGGCAAATGCCTTTTCACATGCACGAAAAAAGTTCATCTTGTAATAATGAAAGGTAACTTGATATTCTTATATATTTTATGATATATGTACTTACACATATTAAGGTTAAAAATTTAAAGCATATAATTTTTTTAGATTTTATTTGGCTCATCACAAAGCTACAAAACCAAAAGGAAATATTCCCAAAAAAAGACAATTACCTTGGCTTGCTCTTAATGAAGTACTAAATTATTTGTTACCTTTAAATCAAAGATCATATTTTCAACATAAATTTTAATACTGACATTACATATTGTTCAATGTTATAAACAGGTTTTTATAGGAGAGTCTTTGTCTGCAAGAATAAGTACTTTAAATATTGATGTTGGAACTGGCACTTTTAAGAAAATAAAAAGCTCTGGTATATGTGTAACAACTGGGACAGGTTCTAGTTCATGGTACAGAGCAATTAATTACTTAAATCTTCAAACAGTTGAAGATGTACTAACTATGGCTGGCTGTAAAGAAAAATACTCATGTGATGATATGAAGAAAATCAGTTTTGATTTTAATTCAAAACTTCAATACTCTGCAGGTAAGCTAATTTTTACATATTACTTATTATTAAATTTTTTGTAAAATCCAAGCAAAAACTTCATTTGCGTTATTTATAGAACAATTAAAAATAAGTTATGTCATCCGAGATATGATTGTTAAACACACTTGGCCTTTACCAACAAGTATACACCCCCGTGGTTTTTGTGATAAATTAACGGTACAATCTCAATGTTTTGATGGGGGATTAGTTATTGATGGTGGAATTGCTTTTCATTACAATGTTGGTACAATAGCTGAATTTGAAACATTGGAAAAAGATTCACTCCGAAATATCGTCCTTTTGGACTAGAAAAAAGTTACTTTAAAGGAATGCCCTGAAATACTACTACAAAGAACATTCCTGAAAAAAACGTAATAATTTTATCATGAATTTTAATAACAATAATTATTTTAAGAAAAAAAACTTTTTTATAATTTATGTAGCATATGGTCATTTTTAGATATTTAAAATTTTTTGTAATAATTTTATGAAATATCATGTACCATAGCTTTGTATCAAATACATATTTTGTAAAAACAAAATATTTTGTACATTTGAAGCGAATTATATTTAACGTAAATAAATTTTAATATTTTTTAAAAAAAAATTATATAATTATTAATTATAAAAAATAAAATTGAATCGTGTCTTCAAATAAAGCATGAAACTTGGGGGAAAAAAATGATAAATTCTGGAAGTTGGAATAAAATGTTTTGAGCACTAAATTTATACTTTTATATAAAAATTTATTAAACACAAAGGAACATCTATCCTATGAGTTGTGTCTACAATGCATGTCATACACGTTTGTACCTATATGGAATAAAAGAATGTTTTGCGTCGCATCGCGCTTTCATCCCAACAACACGCCCCTGGTATTTAGCATTAAGTACTGATTTCGAGTTATAATTTAAAATTAATAATAAGATAGCATTTTATTCTTAAAAGTATATAAAAAAAAAGTAGAAAGAAAATTTTGCTTTCTTTTGAATAATCATCAGCACAGAGGTCTTGAAAAATCACTAGAAGGCGTTCGATTGCACATGTGTTTTCAAAGGTGAAAGATAATATTTTTTTAACGTAAAATATAAAACAAACAATTGGTTAACTAGGGTATACAATACAAGCGATTGCATCATCGTTGACGACGATAAATAAATAAAACTTAATCACTAAGTACATTTTATAATAAAATTCTTCTGCGAATTGCATAATACGATGATGAAGCGGTCGTTAAAGTATAACACACGTCTTGTGCAAAAGTATCAAGAATTCAAGTGCTACACTCAACACCGTACGTTCCATGACTAAAAATTGTGTTCCGACATTTTTTTTTTTACTATTATTATTATATTGTTATTATTATTTCTTTTTTTTCTTCTTCTCCATTATCATTATTATTTCCGACTACGATAAGCTCATCGTGAAACGTAGTAACATTGTAGTTTACAATAATTTACAAATCACATGTTCTCTCCCCCCACAAACGGCTGCCTGTAACATAGTAGATGGTGATGGTGGTGGTACATTATTATTATTTATGTTAATCGCAATTATTCAGTCGTACAATTGTAAAACGATTCTACATTAAAATTTTCTTGTGATCCAATGTCTTTAACCGGCAATTTCACATTAATTCTCAAAGACGCTCGATTGATATTCCAACGTTGCTATACAAATTTTATTCGCAATTTTATTACAACTTGACTCGAAAGAACTGCAATTAAATTCACAATGTAATCACTACTTCCAGTCTCCTGTTTTTCGTCGACAAATAGTATCCAATTATATTTAAATAATATACATAATAATATCATTATTATTACAGCAGTAATAATGACAATAATAATATGTAATCCTGGCAACAAATAAATTAAAGGACTAATATAAAAATTAAATTGCCGATCGTTTCTGGTATATAAGACGACATCCTTTGTAGAATAGATCGGTTATACACCAGGCGAATCCTTACAAAATTGTAATTTAACAATTGGAGCTGTCGCGCTCCTACAAAATTTCAGTGACTTTACAGGCTTCCCCATCCATACTTGGGATCATTTACTAGCCCTTTGCTTTTTCTTCTCAATTTTCTTCGGTACGTCTTCATGCCTTCCTTTCTTTTTCTTTCTTCACTTTCTTGTCCACTTTTATTCAAATCCAAGAAAAGAGCTCGTCATTTTCGTTCTTCTGCGCACTTTAGCTATTCATTACTAATAATTTTTTTTTCAGGTAACTTGATCTTGATTTGCAGCCTATTCATTCCCTTAATCTGTGATTCCTCCTATTTTTATCATCCTCTTTAACAAATACATGGTAAATCTTATGGTATGATAAATGTAGAGATGTATATTTCGATTGTATTTATAATGTACATTATTATTTTTTTTTTCTCTCTCTGACTAATCGATAGCTTATTGTCGTGTGAGCTATTTTTGTCAATTTCACTTGTTAACACCGCAATAATAAAAAGTAAAATATATATAAACTAGATTTATCACGCAGCACTCAGCAGACATTTTTTTATTTTTATTTTTTTTTTCGCTAAAGTACAAGCCGCCAAGTTTCATGTTGATACAAATCTAATTTTTTCTTCTAGCTTATTTCATCTCTAGCAAAGATAGAGAATTATTATGGTATCCTCAAATTACACAATGATTATTCCGCGTCAAGTCTTATTCGACTCATTTTTTTTTCTTCTTTTCAATAATTTATGAAATTATGTATGACAAACAAGACTTGCTTTTACACAAGTAAAACGATGCACTGTAATACAACGGCTTTTCAAAACAATACCAAATTTTAAAGCGATAAGTTGAATTTTCTAACAATGTTTTACCTATACAGAGCGCACATTCTCATTTAAAATAAGAGTTGTGCCGGCTATTCAGCTAAAAATTGCTTAACTTTTTTTTCCTAATTAGATATGTTACCTCTATTTTCACACACACATACTCACATCCACACGCTCACGCAGTACAAAAAAATATTAAAATTAATTTTACAAGCTTCGTCGAAGTGCACGCACACATGTTCCCAAGTATGAATGCGTAAAACATGTATGACTGATAATATAATGAGTAAGCTTTCATTAACTACGGTAATGAAATTTTTGCGTCATTGCGTTTTTATGAAGCAAATTATAACTAAAATTCAATACAATGCAAAGGAATATTTATATATACGTTATAATGTTTTCCACTGACTGCAAGAGGCGCGAGCTTTTTCTTTGGAGCTTATTATTTTTTTTTTCTTCCGCTAATTCATAACGCCAATATTGTTTAAACGGACCTTTTAGGCACTTTGATTCAACAGGGAAAAAATTATAAGAGTCTGTACATTTTTAGTATTTTACTTTTTTTTTTTTTAAATTATTTGGAATGCACAATAATTAAAGTAATTACATAAATACAACGTTTTGTATAATTTAAAAATGGCAATATTCTTTTTTTTTAAATGAGTTAAAAATAAAGAAATATTTATATTTATATAAAAATAGTACAAATAAATAAATAAATACAATAACTAATCAATCAATAAATAAGTTTATATGTACATACATTTACATACGCGAAAAGTAATAATTATATAAGTAATAAATGTTTGATACGAGTCGAATGTTATTTGAAATGCAATAAAAATTTTTGAGACTGCTCCCTTTTAAAATTTTCAATGACTTTTAAAATGATTGAGATGACCAAAAAAAAAAAAACAAATTAAAAGCGTATAAAACAATATTTTTGTTTTTATTAATGACCGGCGAGTATACACGAGCACGCATTTGGTTTTATAATTTGTTATGCATATTGCAATTACGCCTAAGCTCAATTCTAATTACATTATCATCGGCCTGTTGACAATTTTTTCGCAATTTTCACTTTTGAGATTACCATTACAAGTTCAAGTATTTATATTGACGTATAAAAACACACGTATACATACATGAATTAGAAATAGACTTTTTTTCTCTTTACGAAATGATATTCTTTTCAATATTCTTACAATCTATATTTTTTTTTTTACAATTTGTCAAAGCAAATTCTCTCTTATTAATGTATAAAAGTCAAAACATGGTTAATGTATACACATACATAAGGCATCTTAAATTTTTAAATCTCGATCAATATTATCTTTAGTAATAAACATAACCAATTGATAACAATTTTAATTAATAGAGAGAGAGAGAGAAATTAATGATAAATTAGATGAGTGTAATTTATAATGAACCAAATTAATAAATATTCATGCAGCCAATACTGTTTTATTACGTGTATTTAATTATAATGGGAGAGATGATTTTTAATTTTGACAAATTGTACAGTTGTACAGTATTTTGTAAAAAATTAAATTTTTATATTTATAAGAATATTGAACAAATTAAATTTGACGCATATTTCTGTAACAGAGAGAGATTAAAAAATCATCGGTCATTATTTGTCCCCTCGTTTTATATTTGTAAATTTTTCATTTATTTATTTTTCATTCAATTAAATTACTTATATCTTTTATTCATGTAAAATAATGATCAGCACTATTGTTTACATATTTTATATACTATGTTTCTTTGCACAATATTGCGCTGTCCGTGCCCTTTTTAGCTATATATGTTTGTTTCGCCACGGTATAATGCATTATACAAGTATTTATATAACATTTTTTTTCTTTTCTAAGTTATTGTTTTTTGTTTAAATTATCAACAAAATATCTGCATTAATATATTTATTGAATAATAATGAATAATCGCAATAATAATAATACTAATCGTCATTCCCATTGTTATATATTAGCAATAATTATTCTCGATTTCAATTTATTTACAATATTATATTACACAAGTTTAAACTATTACGTCATGGGCTGTGTACATCTCGCAGCTTTTTTTACCTGTCGCATAGACATAAAAAAGATTTTTTTTACATCTTAATGTTTACCAGCAGTATATATATGTATACCAATCTTCAAACTGCTCGTCGCTGATCGAACGATTAATGATTGTGTTTAATAAATATCATTTTACAAACCTCTCACTGCTGATCTTGTTTAACAAATTTATTTTTATTTATTTTTTTTTTTTCAAGATAACACGTGAACTCCGAATTCGTAAAAATTAATTTTTAATTTATACAGATCCTCGGAGTGTCAATTCCTATATAGTAGAGTCATAATTAACAACTCGCGCACATGTCAACGTTGCGATACGCTACGCACATACTTGTCTTAAATTTTAACAGATCTGCCTCCACGCACCTACAGGTATATGTATACGTGTACATACCGAAATTTATAAAGCCGTTCGATGGCTAGCAACATTAGACCGTGGTGGAGCACAGCTTTCTAATGCACAAATTTTAAAATCCTTTTTTTTTTCATTTACTCTACATGACTAACAGTCTCTTGGAGACTAGAGACAGCGGGTAACTCTTTCACGTACAGCTTATTTTATCGTTCTGCAACGTCCTTTTTTTATTGAATTCCAGTTTATTAATTTTACCACGATCATCATTATCAGATGTATTTTTTTTATACTTTTACACTGTTTACAACTGACTCATTACCCTTATTTATATCTTTGTATTAAATCAATTTTTTTTTTAAATACTTTTATATAACTATTATTACTATTACTGCTACTATTATTATCGTTATTATTATTATTATTCTTATTACTGTCATTCCTATTATTACTATTTATTATAATTATTGTTATAAATATGTTTATTTTGTACTGTATATGATCTTAAACTGGTTGTGAAAACTGTCTCTTTTGGTACAATGAAATATAATCATCTATTCTTTTTTTTTGTTTTGTTATCATAGTGCGTTTTTTATATTTTAATTTTTTAAAATCGCAATACTGAATGAACTATTTCACATGATTAAAAATTTCAAATAATAAAAATATATATCCTTAGTTTATTCAAGTAGCAAATATTTATCATAAAAAGTAAAAAAATCTTTACTTTAAATTTAATAATAAATGGTCATGTGTGTTTGTTACATTTTCATCTGCTTTTTTTTTTACTGCTATATAAAACACTGACAAATAATGAATGTAAGCTTTGTATTAAAACGAGAAAAAAATAATTTGTTTCTACCGAATCTTCACTGGTAATTGAAAAAATTTAAAATAAACACGTTGCAATACACGCTAGTATTTTTGCGTTTTACAATACGCGGATTTACTGTGTGATAGGTAACGCGTGGGCGTGTGAGCATTTTTTTTATATATATGCACAGAGTATATCTACAAAGTATGTGGACTCGCAAAAAAGTGAGCCACAATTTTTTCTTCATTTTTTATTTGTTTATTTATTAATTTTTTTCTTTTATTTGAGTCCCTTGAGTCACGCCGTCACGACGTACGTTTCGTTTTATCATGCACACGAAATGTCCGTAACAGATTTATTATCATACTCGCCATTACCATCATCCGTCATCGTCACAATCATCATAATCATGATCATCACTATCATTGTCATTATCGCCATAATCACACCACCATTATATAATAATCGACGTCATCGTTGCCGCTGTCATCATAATCGTCATTGCAGTGAAAGCACCGAATAATATCCTAGTTACACACACACGTGGCTCTTTTTCTTGTTAACAAAAAGAAAAAGATAAAATCTTTAATCATCACCAACATCGGATGACTTATAATCCAATGTATATAATAAATATTTTTCTTGGTTGAAAAAAACCATTGACCAACGAGGAGTAGATGACACAGAAAGACATAGGTGTCAGCTATATTATAGCTGCCTATATAGTTTTCGTGTGTCAAGCGGTATTTGCTGCTAATGCACGTGTACACAATCACACACAGACACACACTCATATTCGTACAACGAACGTGGGCTATATCCTTGGTAGTACACATTATCATCATCATCATCATCATCATATATAGCTTTGCTTGCATAGGAACTTATTTATGCGTTCATGCTGCCAAGAATTACGGTTAAAAAGGATAGATTGAGGGTAGTACAGGACTATTGGCGGCTGAGGGCTGGGGTGTGCTTGACTAGAAGAGTTCGCGTAAGAACCCTTGGGGTGTAAGGTTGGAAGGGGAGAAAGGGAAAAACAAGGGTTGCGAGAACAAAAGTAGGACGGGGGAGAATGGCGCAAAACAACAGTAGTAGTAGTAGTAGGATCTTTGCAGCAGCAACAGCATCAGCATAGTAAAAGTAGTAGCAGTGTAGTAAGTGCACAGCATAAGTAGCAGCAAAAACCGCATCATCACCGGACGAGAGCGGGTGGTAGCGGTTTAAGAGAAGCCAAGCTCCTCGTCCGCGGACTCGTCCTGGTACTCCTCTTGGTCGGACGTGTGTCATAAAACGTCTTGGGCCTGGCGTGGACTTATGCCGATCGTAGGCGAGAGTTGGCCTTCGTCCACGCTCACCGTTTTATTCGGCTCCTCGTCCTTCCACTTGTCCATCGAGCGTCGCCGCGCGTTCATGAAGAAATTACCAACTGTCGTAGGCTCCAGACCCAACTGTCGCGCGATTGTCACTTGCATTTCTTTCGACGGTCTCTTCGTCTCCTGTAACAAAGTATCATACATTTTACGCATTGTCATTATTATTATTATCATCATCATCAAAGATCAGTAGTTACTTTTTATAAAAATATAAAGTGTCGAACAGGTAAATTTATTGATCAATTGAATGAATCCCCGAGCTTAAGTTGTATGAAATATTTAATCAAGTACAAAATGTTGTAGGTAGATAGGTGGATAGAGGTAGGTAGGTAGATAGAGAAAAACTCACTTTAAAAATAGCCTGTAGAGTACGGCGCTGCAGGTCGGTGAAAACTAGTCGGGGTTTCTTGGGGGCGGGCTGTTGGTGTTCTGCTTGGCTCGACATCTCGTCTTTCCTCTTGCAAGCTGAAATTGATGAAACTAATTTGTACTTATTTGCCGTGTCTTTTTCTTGACACTTCCTATTGGTATATATTTATAGATTTGTTCTTATGTAATATTTATCTTATTAAAATCAATTTTCAAAATTTAAATTTATTAACTCAATTTTTTTTTTATTTTAATAAAAATATAAAAAATTTATGATATTACAATTGCTATTGAAAATTTTTTTTAATTTAAAAGTAACAAAATATATAGAAATAAAAGTAGGCAAGGTACTTACTTCCGCGCTGTGGAATCTGTGCAGCTGAAAGCAGAAAAGAAAAAGAAAAATTAGTGATTGCGTGATAATGTAATTATGTATATAAATCAAGACGAATATAATCGTTCTCTTGTTATCAAACTCGTACATTTTAAAATGGAATATACAAATACACATTCAGAGCATGACATGTACAATTATGGAAGGAGTTCGGTTGCATACACGAAATTTAACTGAAAAACTACATCGGATACATCTCACTATTTTTAATTTGTATATAAAATATTGTGTAGTCTTTTTTATTATTTTATTTTATTTTCTTTCGTTTTTCACTATTTTTCTGCCTTTCTATGTTTTGTTCAATTATATTCAAGAAAATTTATATATATTAAAGATTTTGGCTATTCTAATTACTATTGTTTATGATAAAAGATTCACAGAAACTTTAGTGATTTAAATCTAAGTAACCATTTGAATTCAATTAATATTATTATTACTTTATCCAAAATTATAATTTATATTATTGGTACTTTTTTTTTCACTTACTTTCACTGTCAATCGTAATTAATATCAAATTATTCATCTATCAAAGGCATTTTATTATTTTTTAACAAAAAATCAATAAAATATTTATTACATTAATAGATTTTCAATATTTTTACGTCCCGCAATTTTTTATTTTTTACACATACAACGTATAAAATTAAACTACCAAAAGCTCTCTTTAATAAAACAGGAAATAGAATTATTGATTAATATTATCTATATTTAATGCATTCAGTTAAAAAAATACAGAAAATTGTGGATATTATTAAATTAGATATTATTTTTCTAAGAGACAATACAGGAAGTTATTCTTTGACTTTTTATCAGAAAGCCAGGACCTTTAATATATTTGTATTTTCATTAATATTATACGTATTTTTTTTATACACTCACACGTCCAATTTAAACTACACCTAGACCGCTTATTAATTTTTTCAAATATTTATATTTTTTGTTGATATTAACTCTGTACCTAAAATTTTGAATTTTCGTTTTTAAATATTTAAATAGCAGAAAAATAATAATATAAAACCATTTTTATTTTCAAAATAAAGCTGCAAGTGTTGATTAGTAAATGAGTTTTATGTAGGAAATATTAACTTTATGTAAGCTGCTGTTAAAACTTATATTTAGTTAATTAAAATAATTATTATGTTAGTGGGCACGTATTATGTATGTAAGCATACAAAAAAATGTTGGGTAAAAAATTTGTTCAAGCTTTTTTTACTCTCTTTTCGCATAGCTACAACAGAAACCGACAAATTTTAACGATTAATTTTAATTTTTTTTTGGCAAATATACTCTATGTGCTATTTTATATATTATTACATTCATGCTTATGTAAATACAACGGGGTAGACTTGAGGGATTTAATTTCTAGAACATTATTTTAGTATTTAATTGGTATATTATAAATATATGTATTAATAAAATATAGTATATAATGGGAATAAACATATAAGTGCTATTATGTTAAAACATCGTTATTCACATTTTAGATACTTATTATTACTCTATTTACTACTTAAAATGAGGCTGTATATATATATATAGATGTGTAATATGCACATTCATGTTCACATTTTGGTAGAAATTTTAATTTGGTGTATCAGTGTATACGTATGAGGCACAACGTAACAAGATGTTAAAGTTACGTTAAATTATATTTCAAAACTTATAATTATATAGTATATTATGTTTTATGATGATAAAGATGATAGTGATGAAGATGATGCGGGTGTTAGTAAGTGGTTGTGGTATAAATATATCCTGGCTGATAAATAATGATTAGTCGAAATTTTTTTTTTTATCGTATAGATGAACTTTTTCATCGATGTTATCTTCTGGCGAGGATGGTATATATGTATATATGCGTTAATTAGCGAGAAGAGAAAATCGACGCAGTTCGATGTGATTGACTCACGTACATTCGCAATTGCAACTGAGCAGAGAAATATAACAGTATGCAACAATGGAATTTTTTCTCGCCAATGCGTCTAACATAAGCTTGTCAACAAATTTATAATGATTTGTCATCATTTAAATTTTTTAACATTTAAATGATCGAACAATAAATTTGTTTTTTTAAAAAATTTTGAGGAATGTCTGGATATTTTTTTTTTATTTATGTAAAAAGACACAAATTAATTATAGGAAGAGCTTGCATGCTTATAATCTGGCCATGCAACTACAATTTGGAGTATTCGCCCGGTGGCGTTTTATTGAGAAAAAATGATTTCATGTTATATATAAATATATAGAGAGAGAATGGATTTCCTTGATTCGTGTCATCTTTTTCTTTCGTTTTTCTTATCAATAATATTAAATCTTATGATAACGAGCGACCGACCAACTGCACATCGTAATTTTTAAATCTCTTTTTTTCCACCCCCTCTTTTTGCTTAATTTCTCTCATTTCAGACTCAAATATTGTCAATTATCGTCTCTTTGAGTTGAACAATCAGTCAGTTTATTATGATTTTGAAATCGTCAATTAGGGAAAATTTTTTTTTTTCTTATCATAGGTTGATTCGAATTTGCCTTTTGATAAATTAAAAATATAACGTGATTATTTATAGCGTTTTAATGATAAGTAAGTCTTACGTGGAGAATAAAGAAGCAAAAAGTAATGATGTCAGATACTGACGATAACAGTTTACTAATAAAATAATTTTTTTTTTTAAATTAAATTGTTGATAGTCAGTCTGTCAATGTAGTAAAATTGATCTGCAGTAGGCAGTTTTTCATTGTAAGCTGCTCGATTAAATTTTGACTAGAGCCATATATATTTTTGTAATACGTTTGTACAGTACTTGCTTTTGTATACAAATCTACGCTGTAAATGCAATTCAACGTTATTCTTTCAAAATTTGAACGCATGCTTTTTATTATGAAAATTAGGCTTGTACAAGGAAGGATGTATCAAATGCAAATTTTTTTTACTTAATTTTTTTAATTTTTATTCTTTTGCTTTTTATTTCTCATTCTCGCGAGAAGACTAATCTTGCCGTTGCAATGAAATTTACCATTTACTTATAACAGAATTGCTTTTTTAGAGTTACGTTTTCAGCTGAGTGGATTGGACGCTGAACACTGTGATCATTCTATTCGATTCAAATATTTATGAACTTAAATAAAATTACAAAATAAAAGTCAAAGAGACTCTGCGTAACTTGTATTTTAGAATTGAATCGACTTAAACCTTATTATTTTCGTTTAGTTAATTTATTCTTTTTTTTTATCTAGACACTTTGTCATTATGATGTTTAAGTAAAGAAATAAATTGAATAATTTTAACATCTTAATTATTTTTATTTTTTTTTTTTTTTTGTAGTTTCTTTTAACTACTCTAATGCATAAAGCTTCTCAATAAAATGCCTCCGAATATATATATTCTGATGCTCTTTTCCAACATAATTTAATGAAAATTTCAGATAAAAATTGTGTCGTGTATGATAGCCTTGTTATGCTAATTATGGTTTTTCTAAAATTTAAAGGAAGCTTAATTGATGCAATTGCTAAATACATGTGTATGTATGTATGTATGTGTATACACGCGCGTACGCGTGTGTATGTAAAAATAAAAATGAAAAATAAACAAAATGTCCTAGTTGCATTTATGGAGAAACATATCATACAAAAACAACGAACGTGCAGAGGAGTTTGTTGTTGTCTTGTCTGTACATGACTTGTTTTTTTTTTACTTTAAAAAAATTGGAACAACAGATTTAATTATGTATTCTCGCATAATTAGCGTGATTGAAATAAAACATAAATAAATAAACAATTTTATGAGTGATTATTTTTTCATAAAATAATGAAAAAAAAAAAGAAAATAAGAAATTCATAAAAAGTAAAAAGACGGATAGGATAATAAGTCCATGAATATTAAAAAGCTACCTTCTAGGTAAGCCCTCACATTTGATACGTGAATAATGCAGTGTGAGTAACAATTGTACATCTCAATCATGATTGATTTTTCATTTCAATTTTCATACCTACAATATAGATATTAAAATTTATGTGATTCAAATTGATAAAACAACTAATCTGAAGTAATGGACATTAAATGAAGTGTTAACAGATAAATACTACTTCTCATATTAAAAAATTTACTTGTTTTTAATCCAAGTATCAGAAATCATTGCACAAAATTTCTTGCTGGTAATTAATATTTTTGATTAATATTTTTCTTTAAAATATTTACTGTAATTAAAATTTCATAAAATTAATGCAAACTACAAAAAATTAGTAAAATAAAAAACTTTAAAATTAAAAAATTATTCATTATTAAGTAATTACAGATCACTTATGTCAAGTTAAGAAGTATTGCGATTGAGGCCTGCAATCGTTATACGTCAGAACTAAAGACAATCAGTGATCCATCTATGAGAACAATGAATAATAGTAAAAATTTGTAATAATAATATCGCGTTCTAATACTAATGTTTCATTCATGCTTAACTGAAAATTGTATATTTATTGATGGGATTGATTCATTAATTTAAATTCATTAGAAAATCAATTCTGCAAATGGCTAGATGAAATTGACTAGCGATTAATAAATCAAACATAATATACTTGATAAATTAAGTAAACTAACTGAAAATAAAACTGAATATAATTAAATCTGGAAAAAGCAAAAATATATGCAGTGATTTTTGTTTACTCAAAAAAAAAAAACAAGTAATATTTATAAATTTATTAAATTAATTCAAAAACGTTTATCTATAATTTACATGTATTTTTTAAGAATAGATTATTTAACGAATAAATTGAATTATTTATTTATGACAATTTAATCATAATGTAATATTATGAAAAATAAAAATGAAAATACAAATTGAAATAAAATAAATTAATTTTTAAACTAATGTGTTTATCAATAAAATATGTTAGTTTAACCAATTATTATGATCGAATGTTTATGAGTATAAGGGTAGTAAGTTTGTGAATAAATATATATAAATATATATCTACTGTACACTGTGTTGGCGCGCTTTTATGCGTACGTGCGTGCGAGTATGTGTGAGAGTAGTTGGGTGATAATGTACATCTGTAAATGCTATATAATTTTAATATGTTGTATAAAGGCAGATCTCATGTAAATAAATATATAATTGGGTAATAATTAATAATAATAATAATATTTTTACGAATGATGCACGCGTCCATTATTCCATCCATCAGTCAAACAAGCCATCAATATATAAATTTAAAAAATTCAAATAAATAATACATAATAATAATAATAATGATAATAATAATTAACTGAAGAAAACGAAACCGTACTTATATAATAACGTATATATATAATATAATAATAAATATAAATTTTATGCAAAGGCAAGTTTTAATCGGCAAGTATACAAGTACAAAGGTTATTGGGTTTTATATATATATGATTTGATATATAAGTATATATATTATAAGATACGTCATGTCTTGTTTTTATTACAACAATATTGGCAATAATATAAGGTTTTGGAATGATAACGAACACCGAAACTGAGAGACTCACAAGCAGGAAGAGGAGGGTGTTTTTCTTCTTTTAGAGTTGACTGATCGCACGTTAACATTGCGCATCTGGCAGTCTGCAATGCAAAACATAATTTGGAGAATCAACAACCGGCCACTTCTTTATTTCCTTAAGTAAATTTTTTTCTTTTTTTTTTTTGGTGTTTTACTAAAACATCTCCTTTTTTGTTATTTCTCATCTTTTACACAGCTACACCTTCACTGTTTTTTTTCACTTAATATTTACAGTGATTTATATATTTATCAATTTTTCTCTTTGACTTATTTTTATCACCCAAAACATGAAGTTAATGTGCATTTTATTCTGCTAAATCATTATTAAATCTGTTGGATAAATAAAAGATGAAATAAAAAAAAAGAATTTTTAAATTTTATAAAAAAATTAAACAATGAATTTAAAAAATTATCATTTTTATATAGGTAGTTGTATCGACATCTTTATGGGTTTTATAAAAAATCAGTCAATACAGGCTAGTCTACAGACTGAAATGCCTATTTTCTCTAGCTTCAATAAATAAAAATTCAAATAATAAAGATAATACAGGGAAATAATTGTTTATTAAATCAATTATCATCTATATATTTATGTAACAGAAGTAAAGTCAAGAAAAATGATTACATTCATTTATTGTTATAATTATTCAAATAATCAACATATTTAATTTATTGTTAGTGTTAATGGTAGTTAGTTTTGTGTAAAGCAAAAAAAAAAGAAAAATTATTATTATGCACTTGTTTGTCCATTCGCTCAAAAATTATTGTAGAAAAACGTGGTTAAGAGATATTCACGAATAAAGGAAATGTCAGGTATAAGAGAGAAGAGAGATAAGGTAATGTTGAAGCAGAAAATAAAGAAAAAAAGTGACAAGTGTAGAAGATACCTATATATTTATGTATATGTATAAAACTGATAAAAATCTGAGAGTAAACTGTAAATATGACGGGGGAGTATTTTCATAGAGTAGAGCTGACGTAGGCGCAGAGTAAAAGGGAGGTAGTGTTATCCAGCTATATGTATGTGTGGATACTAAAATTTGGCTCTTCTCCGGCGGGCGGGCATACTCGCGGGGCCGGCTTGCCGATGAGTGCATATATTGAAGCGTCAGTTTACGGGAAATAGCGGTTCAAAAGTGTTACGTACATGACGTATAGAATAGAGAGAGAAAAAGAGAGAGAGAAAGAGCAGCTTGGAAGAAACGAGAAGCAGCCAATCGTTACAGTCGAGGTGAAGCCTTTGATCGGAGAAATTAAAAGCCAAAGCCGACAGTCGCGGAAAAGGTTGGGAGAGAGGGGCAGGGATGATGCTAGTAGCAGCAGTAGCTAACATTTCTCCATTGGTTAGCTTTCATCTCTCTTTTCTTTCCTTTCACTCGTTTTCGCTATCTGTTAGTCCCTCGTCGTCCCTCCCTCCCTTCCTTACCCGCACCTACTAGTAGTCCTCTTTCCCATATACTCGATCTCTTTCTCTCTCTCTCTCTTTCTCTTACTCTCATTGTCACCCTGCTGCTGCTGCTACTACTCTACGACATTCGCAGGGGGATGGTTCGTTAACCTGTCTGCTGCATTATTGCTGCTCGGCATCCCAAGCAAGCAGCAGCAGCAGCAGTCAATGAAAATGAAAAAGCTCTCATCCCTACCAATAACTTATTACTATATCAAATCGACTACTCTGGAGAGAGAGAGTCAAAGCCAATCGTCGTCCTCTCTGTGTGTGGATGTGTACGTATATGCATGTGTGCTACCCCAATAGTATTGTCTTTTCGACTTTGAAGGCTAATTCGTTCAGAAAAAAAACTTGGACGAAATATATGCACACGTCTAATATCAAATTTTAAAAATTTTATCGATTGATTTTTTTTTCTTCTTTTATAGATGTATTTGAATCTGTATGAAAATTTTTTCATAAATATATAAGTAAGCATATTTTATATATAAAAATTGTCTGCAGGAATAAATAATCATAGAAATATTGAAATATTTCATTTTCGATGCATATTACAATTAATTTCTTATCGATTAAAAGAGAGAGAAAGAAACGAAAGGTACATTGGAGTAGTGAGCTAGTGAGTACTGTGAGTAGGTAGGGAAAAAATAAAAAATTTTGACCAATAGAGTAGAAAGAGTAGAAAAATCGTGAGAGACGTATAGAGAGCGAGAGAGAAAGAAAAAAATGCCAAGCTCGCTAGAGCTCAAGCTTATAATAAATGTTCGAGAGAGGGAGAGAGGCTTGGCGCTCGCAGGCTCGCGGGCTTGCGTTTAGCGCGAGAGCTCACGTTTTTTTTCCTTTTTATTTTTTTTTTTTTTTTTTTGCTCTCTTTTCTCCGCCGGACTGTTCGATTTTGTCGAAATATGACGAGTTCGAGAGACCGGGAAGCCTTTGATAGAGAAGTTCACTTCGGAATATTGGAAAATACCAGACCTGAGAGTGCTGCTGCTGCTGCAGGAGTAGAGAGTGAGAGAGTTGGAGGTTCGATATGCATATAAACACAATACCTCCTCGTACTCTCTCTCTCTTTCTCTCTCTTATTCCCTCATCTCTATGTCTGTCTGTCTCTCTCTTTCTTTTTCCCACCCTTACTCCAATCCTCCCTCGCTCATCCTTCCTCCCTCCCTCCCTTCTTGCCTCTCTATCCCATGCTCTTTTCTCCTCCTCTCTCTCTCTCTCTCTCTCTCTCTCTCTCTCTCTCTCTCTCTCTCTTTCTCTTTTCTTTCTTTCGCGAACGTTCATATGAACAGAAAAGGTAGAATGTAGCATCTCTTTGCCATAGACTGCACATGTGTGCACGTATATAGCCACATTTATGTAAACTCTTCAAAATACGTATTTAAATAAATTTAAATGAATAATTTTTAATATTTAACAACTTAAAGATATAGTTCATGAAAATTTAAATCCAACAAATTTTCTTTTTTGTTTTATACGTCTTGATTTAAGTAGTCACTATCGTCTTATCTTTTTCTGCGCACTGACCCTTACATTTTTTCTTTTTCTTTTTCTCTTTTTTCTCTACTACTAACGTAAATGTACTTTTTACTGTAAGTAAATTTCACAGGATTGTAATTAAGTGACCTAAAAATCGCTTTGCCTTACTAAATGGAATTTGCCTTGAATAAAAAAAAAAAGAACTTCCGAAGAAAAATTATTTAATCCGAAACAAAATTGAAAAAGAATAAGAAAAATAAAATAAAAATAGCTATTCATAAATAGAAAAAAAAAATGTATAAATTTTATTAACGGGACTCTTATTAATTTTTTAACATAAGCGTATGGACAAAGTGGTCGCGGTGTACCAACCACTGTGTGTATAGCAACCGGTATTCTAAACGTTCGAGGCCACATTTTGTATGCATATATACCTATTGTATATACAGTAGTAAACGAGGAATAAATTATTGATACATAAAAATAAAAAAAAAAAGAAATTAATTTCTGAAAGTTTTTTAATATAAATATATTTTATATAGCGATGGATTGATTTTAAGTATAGACAAAGCTTAAAAATGACAATTAATTATTTGTTAGACGAGTATTGTTATGCATGTTATGCAAAATTTCAGCATTTTTATAAAAGATTAAAAATGCAAAACAAATGTAAACGATAACAAAATACGAATGGAAAATTTGTTTACATTAACAATTACAAAAGCTTTCTATATTTATATAAATAACACAGGTATATAATTTTAGTTGCATGTAAATGAATACGTTGAGACTATTTTGTTTACGACGATGAAAAATTTGAAACGAAGCTTTGGACTATATAAATATAATAGTTAATGTTAGAGGAAAAGGGAAAAATAGGGACAGAAAAAAAGTGAACAGACACGAGAAAGGGAGGAAGTGGGTGGAAGCGAAAAAGAAGGGATTGGGAAAGGAAGCAAAGAGAGGGTCAAGGGAGGGGGAGGGAGGTAGAGCAGCAAGCCTCTCTCTCTCACGTCAACGTTCCCCGTGTAGCATCAATTTTCCCCTAAAGTCACCGGGAAAAAATTTAATTACAGAAAAGTTTTGGCATTCCATCAGTACGTGGTTGGTTTAGTAGTCCGTGCATTGCCAAGTGAGCTTTTCTCCAATGCCCTTCCCCTATAAATATATATACATATACCTTCTATATACTCATTCTACTGGTACACTGCTGTTGCTACTGCTACCGCCAACGTTGCCGCCGCTATACTTTTTCACTCTGTCTCTATTTCGCGGCACAACAGCACACATACACAGTTTGCCTTGGTCGCGTACCTATCTGCGGTTTATTCGAGCCAGACGTAGCCTCAACCGCTCTCTCTCTCTTTCTCTCTCTGCGAGTTTGTAAGCAACCAACCGCTCCTCCCGCTACCTTTTTTTCACTCCATTCTTTCTTTCTTTTTTTTTCTTCTTCTTTTTTTTCAAGCGGTTATGCAATATTTTATTAATACTACAATATACAGCCACAGAACACTATCGGATGACTTTCCAACCTGCAAGCTTGAGCTTTCCGTTTCGCTCGACTACCTTTTTGCTTTGCTTCCCTTTATTTTTTTATTTTTCTTTATTTTTATTTTTTTATTTTTTGTTCTTTTTTTTCTTTTTATCGAGCGACCGCTCACCAAGTTCGTTATTAGTTATTTTCAACATTTTCTGCAGCAAGGCAAAAATGAATACACGAGTATTGAAGCTGCGGAATTTTGCCCTTCCAAATTTTTTCCTTTACTTGTTATTCCACTCTCCTCCTCCTTCTCCTCCTTTTTTTTGCCCTACCTATATACCTTTTTTTTTCTATCTACCGGCTCAACCTTTTTTCTAGAATATTATTTCGCAAATTAAATTTTTATGCAAACGTTAAATTAAAAAAGCTCATAACTCGCTAACACAAGAATTTTATAATTCAAAACAAACCTGAAAGTTTGTTTATTACCTCGGCAATTTTATAATATGTATAAAAAAAAATTAATAATATTAAAATGAAGAAACGAGGATAGTAACGCAGAGAATAAAAATATATGAAAAAGATTGAATATGTTTGAAAAAAAAGGGAAGAAGAAAAGTAAAAAAGCTTCGATAAATAGTTTGTACATGATAACTATAGGCGGCTTGTGTGTGGTGTATAATACGTGCTTGCGTGCGTGGCGTGCGTATAGCGCTTTTACATATACCTATATGTACTATGTGTAAATAAGCTCATGTGATTTAGTTGAAAGTTGCGTTAACGATATATATGTATGTATATCGTTGCTAAAATTGTTATGGTATAATATACAGATTTTCTCATAAAACTTTGCACGTGTGCAATCGCAATTAGTTTTCACAATCCCTACATATAAATGTATAGGTATGTAATATAGAAGTGGAGTTTCTCTTGTTATAGATATGCATAAAAATTAAGCTCTTTTAATGAAAAATGTATTTTCCATTTCTGTATCTGACCGAATTGAAATTCGAAATGTATTGGCTATATTCTGGAATTATTCATATATTGACGTTATTGCGGTTCGTCAACATTTTTTTTTGTTCTGCATTTTATGGAATAAATTATCTAATAGTGACTTGATATTTAATGTATTACTTTGTAAATCTGTACTAATCGCGCTCTAATTTAATAATGCTATGATGATCAAGTAATCTGTTGAGTAAAGCTTTTTACATAGTTGAGTTAACGTGACTTTAGTGATGTTGCCATTAACCATATTTATTACAACGTTTATGAGCAATTCAAATTTATGATCAATAATTTATTGTACAGTTAAAATAATAATAATAATAATAATAATAATAATAATAATAATAATAATAATAATAATAATAATAATAATAATAATAATAATAATAATAATAAGTACTTGAGTTGTTATTGTTGTTTTAAGCCGCTGAGAGTTAAAAGAAATAAAAAGAAATGATCGAAGAGAAAAGAAGATATGGAGAGAAAGAGAGTATAAAGAGAAGAAGCTAAATAAAAAGGTAAAGAGAAAAAGAGAGAGAGAGAGAGAGTGAGAGAGAGCATAACACGGTGAGAGAAAGGGAAGGAGTCGAAGAGAAAGAGAATGGGGTGTGGGGTGCAGTATATGTATATAAGTGTGCACAAGTATAGCGGCAAGGTAAAAGGTGGGGATACAGGGAGCTGAGCGAGTGTTGGTAGGATAGGTAGGTAGATGTAGGTAGTATAGGTATAGATGGGTGAGTGGGTGGTTGGAAAAGAGAGAGAGAGAGAGTGAGTGAGAGGGATGAGCGAGGGCGGGAGAAAAAGAAGAGAGCGAGGTGTGATATAGGTATAGGTAGAAAGAGGGCGGAAGAAAAAGAGAGAAAGAGGTAAAGACTGCCCTCTCTTCTCTCTCTCTCTCTTTCTCTCTCTTACTCTGTCGTCAGCGAGCGCCCTCCACATCCAGTCGCGAACTGAGGACAAAAATCAATATCAGCGTGTAGCCATTTCTCTTTAATCTGTCGCGTACAGTGAATCTATTCCTCCTCGCTGCTGCTGCTGCTGCTACTCTATGACTTGCTTCGCCGCAATTACGGCGCCCCGCGAAGGAGGAGGATGTACTACTACCTACATCCCTCCAAATAGAGTAAAGGAAACAAGACTAACTCTCTCTCTCTCTCTCGAGTTGCTTCTTTTTCGGCTCGGTCATAGCTATCCTACTACCCTCCACGCTACAGATACTTTATTGCAAGCTCGCCTACTTAATTTGCGTTTATGTATATACACACATGTATTTATATATTAAGCGTTATAGGCAAGCTTTCTCTGTTAACTAGCCGCTCCTCCTTATTGCGAGAAGGGATCTGGCCGCTGCTGCCTCCTCCTTTTCCTCCTCCTTCGCCGCTATACCGCCGCCGCCGCAACTGCATATAGATTATTGATTAGGTAATAACTCAAGGACTAGCCTGGGATATAGAGAGAGAGAGGCAGAGAGCACATTGCTACTGCATACCTTCGTAGACCAAGCCGTGGCCGAGAGCTATAGTGTAGGAGATACGCGCGTATGTATACGCATCTTACCACACGTCGTGGCTGCACCGCTGAAGCAATTATGCTAATTGACAATATTTGGCGAGCTTTTTTGAGTATAGACCCTGCTACCCTTTGATATGTCTCATCGATATATTTATTATTGGCTATTTATATTTACTTTGGTTGAGTGACTCGGAATTTTTTTTTTATATTAACGTTTAACAATCAAGATGCATTGTTTACGAGGGATAGAAGTAAATTGCTGAGCTTGCGGATGATAAGACGAAGCTTATATATGTGAATTGAATTATTTTCTTGGAAATCGTAATCTATAGACTAATGCCATCCTAATTTAAGAACAAAAATTATGTCTATGAAGCTTGAAAGCTCTATTTATAAAAAAATAATATTATAATCATAGAAAGCTTAATATTTTTCTAAATATTTATTTTGAATTTTAAAAGAAATTTGTAATAATAAGTGAAATAAAATTTCTATGTATTGACCAAGTAGTATGTTTCAAAATCGTAATTTAGCATCGGTGTATTGGTAAAAAAATTTTTTTTTCAATCGAATGTATTTGCAAGCTCGAATAATATATAGAAATAAGAAGAGGGTATATTCATAGCTTAAAAAGAAAGGGACAGAAAAAGAAGGTGTGCGCACGTGTATGTGCGTGCGCATCAGAGAGAAAGAGAGAAAGAATAATAGAAAGAGGGAATGAGAGTGAGAGTGAGGGAGAAAAAAGATAAAGAGAAAGAGTGAGAGAGAAAAAGAGAGAGAGACAGGGCGTCGCGACGCGTCCCTGTGAAGCTACATGAACAAGCGAATCGCGCAGAAGCTCGAAGGTATAGCTTGAACGCAGTAAGTAGAAATCGATAGCTAGTAGGTAGGTACGACGAGCTCTCCCTCTGATGTATATATACATATAGATGTATACATATACTCAATTCTCGTGCAGCCAGCAGAAATAGTAGTAGTAGTAGTAGTAGTAGTAGTAGTGGTAGCAGTCTCGCAACTCAACAATTCCGAACTTTAAGTCGTATAGCCGCTTCTCTTTCTCCCCCTCCCCCCTCTCTCTCTCTGCAAACACTATGTTTTTCACCCTTTCTTTTTTTATTTTTTCAAAAGCGCCAACAAAAGAAGTTATCGTACTTATTGAGATGTAAACCGAATTTCGGAACCCTTACTTTATCATTCCCCTCCCTCCCGTCCTCTCACCTCTTCCCTCATCCCTTATATACTTCATTGCAAGTTTTTTTTCTCATCTTCCTAGGCTGGCCCACTTCCTAATACCGACATTTCTCGCCGCTTGTCAAACTGCTTTGAGTACATAGCTTCAACCTGCCATTCGTGTAACATAGTTTTTCTCGTGTCAAATTTTTAAAACTTTTTATTTTTGCTTTTCTATTTTTATACTCTGACCAGTACTTTGATGCAAGATAACAAAAAAAATCTTTTTTTTAATATTAAATTTTGGAAAAGAGAACTAACAACTGCTCTTCAACAAGCTTATAATGTCATACGAGATTTGGCAAATCAAAATTTCAAGATTAACAGAGAAACCTAAAATTTTACAAACTAAAAAGCTCAAAAGCTCTTTTATTTGAAAATTGAAAAAAAAACTGTTTCGCTATTTGCAAAGTTTCGGATACACAAGCCTCACATTTATAATATATCCCAAATACGCGATTTTGGAAAATTTTATTATTATTCAAAGTAGCGCAAGTATGAGAGAGAGAGAGAGAGAGAGAGAGAGACGCATGCAGTGAGTAGGATCATGCGACAGCTGAGCCATTATCGGAAAGTCGTTAAATGGGAAAGGGTCTAACTCTCCCATATTCTCTCTCTCTCTTTCTCTCTCTCTCTCTCTCTCTCTCTCTCTCGACTAGCATAAGTCGCATAAGTCGCGCGCGTACACGTGTAGCAAAGAGGAAGCAAGCTAGTTTTGGACTCTTGGTCTCTATCGCTATATACCTATCTACCTACACGCGGACAGCGTATAATGCGACAAGCTGCTGCTGCTGTTGCTGCTATACTGTTGGAGGAGAAGAAAAGAGGGGATACTGTTGCAACTGCTGTTACTGTTAGTTCTAATGCTATTGCTCTTATACCGCTGTACTCTTCTTCTTCTTCCCTTAATCGCTACTCTACCCCCGACTTTGAATATATATTCGGGACGTTTAAACACCTTACCAGGACCTCAAACTCTTTTCCCTTTACTACTTTTATTTATTTCGCTGATTGATTATAATTTTTTGCCAATTCATTCAAGGTCATTAATATTTTTACCTTATTTATTTATCTTTAGCACTGATTTGATAATGACAATTAATTGCAGTGTCAGCAAACAATAAATGTCAAGGCAGTAATTAGTATTACAATTCGTGTAATGATTAACGATATAAATTATCGTAATGATAATGATAATATTGATAAAGTAAATAGTGATTACAATTTATTAGAGATACTTTTTCATTTGAAATAAAGTTTTGGAAAAAATTCTAGGGAAGGGTGGGAATTTGATTGAATCTACCATAGACTGGAAAGAGAAAAATAATCGACCCACGAACATTTAAACGAATTTCCGATATTAGCTCACATGTACATTTAAACTTTTCTTATTCTTCTTCTTCTTTTTTTACTCAACTCATGTCTACATTGCTCGCTTGGACCCCCCCGATTTTAACGAAAACGCGCTAATATCAAGAAACACAAGAAAACTGTTTAAAAGAGGAACATTAGCTAGCCTGAGAAAAAGAAGAAAAAAAAAAGTTTTTAAAGTACAATCGAATCGGACATGTCCAAGTTTAAGCGAAACAACCTGCACCATTGGAACCGCACTTTCAAAAGAACTTTTTTTTCCCCTGCTTTATCAATGTAAGAAGCTTTTATCTGTACGGAAACCTTCATTATCGAAGAATTGATCTTATTTTATATACACGTAACTCAATTTTATGCTATAGGTTTTTAAGCTTGTTTGCCGTTGTAAACATTTTTAAATGTATCAATGATGTGATTTTTTTTTTAGTTTAGATTTACATTGAGAATAATAAAAATTGTAATATAAAAAATGAATGCTGTAAAAAAGCTACTTGTGGAATATAGCGTACTAGCTCTTGATGAAGCATAAAAAAATAAGTTTGAACTTGCTGTTAATAGAAAAAAAAAGGTATAAGGGACTCATAGAAATGTGTAGTTAGATTGATGTCTGATGAGAAATCGTATAGAAAACGTGACTAGTTAAAGCAAACTTTTATGTACAGTAGACTGAAATTTAGTGTAGTAGGATTCGAATGAGTTTCCAAGTAGCGAGATTACCTTCGACGACGACGACGAAGACGACGAGGACGAGGACTCTCCTTCTTTACTATATTCTTTCTTTTCTTGTACACTATACCGAATAGCGTAGCTGCTCCTACTGCTTACGTCTAACTTTCGTTTCTTCAATTTCACGGCTCTATTTCCCTCCCCCCTCCCAGTTTCCTACCCTTTTCCTTATCTTTTATTCCCTTCTTTATCCTACTTCTACTCTTTCGACTATTCGACTTTTCTATTGCAAAACTCGTAATTTCTATTGTCGGAATGGCGGGATTATTTGTGCTTTAAAAAAAGCTCTCTTTTTTTTTTACCTGTGGTTTTTCAACGTTGGGATTTCATCATTTTCCGAGTCTCTGAAAGAGTCCAACTCTTACGCAATCTTTGAATTTACTTTGTTTTGTTACGTAAAAGCTATAGATATACAATTCTATTGCATAAACTTAAATTTGTTTAAAAAAGGGAAAATTAACTTTTTTTGGCTATTTTGGTATACGTACTATCTCTCAATATAAGAGACTGTAAAATAACAACGGTTTTCTATCAGACATCAGAGGATGACTATAAGATTAAAAATCAATGTTTTTCTACGATTTGTAAAAAAAACGAGGACACTATCACTACAATTCATATTAGCTCTCATTATTTAGCATTTAAAAAATAATTGTTTTAGTATACGAACAAATGTTAAATTAAATAATATAGATTACTAAAAAATTACTAATATGTGGGCAATTATAGTAAGTAACATAGGAACAATGTTAATTTGTTAGTTGTTAGAACAAAATGATATGTATATGTAATATATGTTAGAAGAAACAACATTAATAAGAGTATATATTAATATTATATCGATATAATGGATCCAGAGAAAGATATGATGTTAGTGAATGCGAAAGAAGAAGCGATTTTAGGATAAATGTGAGGACATTACCATATGAGTTGTGCAACTGTTGATGATGCGTGTCGATTGATGCAGGCCCAGTGTGTTGAATGCTATCCAGTATGTTGTCCGGGTCGTCGCCGCTCTCAGAGCTGTTATTCAGCACTAAAACCAAACCGATAGACACACACCTTGCATTTCTTTTTTTTTTCTTTTTTTTTATTTTAAGATATTTTTGCGTTTTTGCATACTTTTTTTTCTATTTTTTATTTTAAACTCATTTAACTCATTGTAATTCATTCGTTTCTTTCTTAAGCTCACTGTCGTTTCGTTTAAAATGCCATTCTCGTTTTCTTACCCCGACTTTCTTTATTACAATTATTCTCAAACGAACAAACTTTTATTTTTTACTTTTGCTTTTATTCTTTTTTTATATCACTGTTTTAGAATTTTTAATTTTAAGTTAAAATCTCATTTATTTAAACAATTGTTAAAGATTATGTTAAATAATGTATTATTTGCTTGTAATAACTATACTATTCGAAAATTTTAGCATTGCGATTTTGTAATCTGTAGATTGATGCATTTTAAATTAAAATTAAATTGTACTTCACCAAAGCTTTTAATTAAAGCATTAAAAAATAAATTGAAGATGAATGACACAAAATGGGTAATTCACATATCTCACAGATATAAGTTGTACATCAATGTATAATCAAGTTTTATTTATGCAAACTAAATCTGGTAGCATACGAGAATGGCATAATTATATTTATAATAATTCTAAAATTTAACAAATTTTTATTAATCTTGAGATATCTGTAAATTTTTTAGTAGTTTATTTCGTTGTGATTGAACGAAATTATAAAATAAATAAAAATTATATGTAAGTATTAAATAATGCGCGATAAATAATATGTTGTTTAAATTAAGAGTTTACTTTGGCAAAAACACAAAATTATACATTATACCTTTTAGCAAAATGTATAATTTGAGACATACTTAGCTAAATTAAATAATATTAATAATAAATTAAAAATTCTTTTTTTTTATAGTTGACTAATATATAAACACAAAGTTATAATGAAAAACATGAAAATTAGTATAGGAAATATGTAGATTAATTAAAAAAACAATTATCGTAAGGTTGTATAAATAATGATAATTTGACAGGCAAATGAAAATAAAGAAAACAAATAGGATTAGGATGAGAAAAAAAAAAGAAATAATTGTGCTTGCTATGATGGTGCTTTAAAAATAATAAGAGATGACTAAAAACAAAACCAAAAACCAGAGTTCAATCGAAACGAAATACTATATTATATTGTATTTTTCCAATTAAATTTTATATAAATATTTGAAATCAAATGTAAATTACAGTTTAAGCTATTACAATACTTAAAGAAACATTTGACTATGCAAAACAATTTTATGCAGTTTTAGATTTTGTTTGTCTATCCGTTTGGTTTTCTTATCAAATTATTTAAAATGCGGTTGCTCTTAGCTTTTTTTCAAGCTATAGAAGGCCAAAGTTTTTTTTTTTTTTTTTAATATAGGATTGAACAAGTGTTGATGTATTTAAAATGGCTTTTATTAAAGAGCATTTTGCACCTTAATAAATCTTCAGTGTTGCTGTAATAGGGACGAATCTTGGAGATTTACGATGTTGATTTCAATAAAAAATAAAAATAAAAGCCTTTTTGGTACTGTTTAAATACATCCAAGGACAAATTTATGTCAATGTTATAAAAATAGAAAATGTCGAATGTAACGAAACAACAAGGTGTGGAATTCGTCCATGAGGTGATAAACTAGTAGTAAGACCCTATACTGTTTTAGAATGCATTTGTTTTGAAGACGAAAAGCCTAAATATGAAAAATCGGTTCGTTCGTAAATAATGTAATTTTGATGCTGATTCAAAAAAAAAAAAAAGAAACTTGTATTTCGAAAATATTATTCTGTAGAAAAAGAGGAAAAAAAACTTAGAGCTTGTAGGTCAATATTTGTAGTATTACATTTATCAGATGGAGTTGAAATTTTGATCTTCTGAAACTTTATTCTATATATAAAAGTTGTTCTTTCAATTTCTGCTAAGCCATCATCCTTTTGTTTTAATTAAAGAATGAAGTTTTTGTAGGAAATTAATAAAGTTACTTGCGTCAGCTATAAAACAAACTTTAGAATTCGTTGCTTTTCAAAAATTTACATGGAATATGTCTATAACCTGATATTATTTCTCAAAATACTTCTATTATTTTTATATGTGAGAAAGCCTCAACATTCTTACCTTCATAGCATAAGAGAACATCACATGATGTTCTTTATATCATGAAATTTTGAAAATAATTTTTTAAATCTCTTACGATGTATATAGATTCAATCGCCTAGTAAAATAGTTTGATATTCTGAATACGTAAAGAAATAATTAAAAATAAAAAAAAAAATAAAAGAAAGATAATGTATATTTACGTCATTGGAGAGCAATGTTTTGTATTTATCGCAAGGCATACCAGTGTCATTATTCTCTTATCGATAATCTTACACACGCGTCAAATTTGATACGCTTGTCAGTCAGTAGCTCCGCAACTCCGATTGTTCACGCGATGATGCTCTTCTTCTGATTCTTGCCTATTAGAATCAGAAGAATTTTATGTTACGATGTTCACGAAATTCTTCTACTTTAGCAAATATCTTTCCAGTCAAAGTTTATATACTTAATGTTTGAAGAATCTTCAAATTCACGTTTACTTATGAATATTTAATAATTACTATGCAAATATTATTACAAATATAATTATACATATCAAATAAATAAAGTTAAAATTTTAACAGCAATGGAAATCAGCGTTAAAAACCATAACATTTTCTTTTATATTAAAAACAAAATTAGCATTATTTTATGACGTAGGAATATCACGTTATAATAATGCTTTATAACGTGAAAATGTAAAAGAATAAAAGAAGTTGAAGGTGAAATAAACTTATTAAAATGATACAACGACTGACAGACATTGTACCCCCCCAGTGTAACTTTACTGTAGAAAAAAAAAGACAACACTGTACAGACAATAAGATGGCTTGTAAATTACAAATTTAAAATTAAAATTAATACTGATACACATACGGGTGTGTATTTTAACAAAGTTACAACTAAATGACTGACGCAATAAGTTAAAATTGAAAATAAAATTAATAAATAAATAAAATAGAAGTGATTTTTACTTTACAATATTATATAGAAAGTGAAATAAAAAAGTGAGGAATCGAATTTGCAAAGATTCTTTTTTTGTCAGTCATTCAGGGGGGTACCATCACCACCACCACCACCACCACCACCACCACCACCACCACCACAGTATACATCGTTAGAATACAGGATATCCCGTCGATTCTGGAGTATGGCTTGACACGGCTTGGCTCTCTCGTGTCCGTTCACACACAGCAGGCGATACTAGAATATATACAACACACAGCAAGTAGTCGTACATATACATACAACTACACTCAACCACTATAGTGTGCGTGGGGGGATGAGGAAACGAGACGGGGGAGTGTTTGAGAGAAGGGGGCAGGGGGCAGGGGGGTGAGTAACGCGTATAAGGCCTCTTAGCGGGCAATGCACGCGTTTCAAATTTCGGCGCGTGCTCCGACAACGCGGCTCGAAAACCCACACCTGCGGCGACGCTATAGGCAGCTTTCTCTCTTTCTCTCTCTCGCTTACTCCTTCCATATATACATATAACAGACACGTGTATGTGTGTATATGCTTTCCTTCTTTTCTCACTCCCACCTTTCCCTGCTTACTACATACGTACCTACCCCCTTCTCTTTTCCCTCCCTTTAATGTGTCTCTTTCCTTCGAGTGTCACCTTACAAATACGCGCTTCTTATTATTTTTTTTTATTTTCAGACCGATTACTGAGCTACCTATTGAGGATCATAGTATAGCAAGAATAAAATTTATTATTTCAAATTACTGAAAGTAAATAAAAAAAAATTTAATTGTACGAGAAGTTGAAGCTTTGTGCTTGAAAAAAAGGAGTAGGTATATAATATAGTTGGTAATAAAAAAAAAGTGCGACATGCGGGTGGATGACGACGATTAGTCGACCAAGCTCGTAAGGCCACGTGAGTTTTTAGAATTAGACTAGTCAGACGGTACGTATATGTACATACGTGGCGGCAGGTGGACTATATATAATATAGTGCTCGCACATACATATGTTACTCACAATGAGCTATGTCAATGGTTGTAGGTATAGGTTTACATATGCGGCTAGTTTTGGGAGGTCAACGCAGTCTGTTATGTATAGGATATAGCGCGGAATGGAAGTGATGCTGCTACTGTTGGGGTGTTGCTGATGTTGCGGACAGCTTAGGCTGTTTCGCACACCTTGCGCGCGCGAGACCACCAGTCAAGTATATATACGTGCCAGTAGTCGTGGTTACTATACCTATACTACTGTTGTTGGATTAGTAGGTGAGATAAAAATTTTATGTCAATTTCGGTTAAATGCAAGGGTGTAAAACTGAGCTGGTATATAATGCTTTCTCCGTGAATTGTATAAATTTGCATTCCTGTTTTCAAACAGAATAATATTGTTTCATCATACAAGTAAAAAAAATTAATTTCACAAATTTTTACAGAATTTAAAAAAGATTTAAAAAATTAAATAAAAAATATTATAATAAAGTATAAAAAAATTCACTTTATTGCTTGAATATGTTTAAAAATTGTTAATTCAAATAAAAAAGCGCGCGTAAGTGAATACACACACATATATATGCAGGTGCATTAAATGGCCTGTGTGTTGTTACACATTTATAGTAAAATGATAAATAATGTCACAACCAAAATAAAAAGAAAAAAAAAGCGGGGGAAGAAGGCGATATCGGAGAAGAAAGTGAATAAAAAAAAAGAAGGTAAAAGAGTTTGGTGACATGTGGAGGGAAATCTTTTAGCACTCATGACGCATGACGAGCAAGCGTCCGTTTCTAAGGACGCTCAGAAAATACAGGAATAAGCGGACGTCTGGGTATAAGGGGGGTATATACCCCCTGCCGCCCCCAACATATACAGAGAAACGATAAGGCTTCGCCCGCTGTGTAGAGTGAGAGAGAGAAATAGAAAAAGAGAGATGCTATAGGGTAGGTAGGTAGGTAGGTAGATATACTTAAATATACCTATATAACGCGTGCGCTACAACGACAGCGTGGCTTTCGAAAGAGAGAAAAAGAGAGAGAGGGTGTGTGTATTTTACTGGCGAGGTCGCGTCTGCGCACCAACTTGGTCTCGATCAATACCGCAACATGGCACAAGCTCTCTCTCTCTCTCTCTCTTTCCCTTCCACCCCCTCAGAAGCGGAGTATATACACCTCTTCACCCATACCTTGTCGGCTAAACCTGACTGTGACTACATACACCTTTGCCTGTGCCTTCCTCCTTCTTCTCCCTCACTCAACCATCATCCACCCCCTGTCTTTCTCGCTATCTCCTGCACTCTATACACCGCACCCCGCCAACCCTCTGCCTTACTCTATCTCTCACCCTCTATACATACTACATAGTATACTTTCTCTCTCTCTCTCTCTCTCTCTCTCTCTCTTGCTCTTTCGCTCTTGGACGAGGAGAGACTGCGAGTGAGTGAGCGAGCGAACGCGCGCACGCTTGCGTTCTGTTTCGGCAAAGGATGTTGGATTCGAAAAGTGTTATTCCGCGCCTCTATCTCTGAATGATATGGAAGGGAACCCGCCCCCCTGCGCCTCTCTCTCTCTCGCTCCCATCCACGTGGGAAGCACGTGTGCGCACTTTGACCTCACTCACTGATGATGTATACCTACATCTCTCTCTCTTTCTATGTGTGTACTCTGACAATCTCTCTTTTCGCGATTTTTTTATTTTTTTTTATTTTTCAGCCCTCAAAACTTTTATACTTGATTTTATCTAACTTTAACTGCTTGATTGTTTGTATATACGTATGGATATCTAGCTCCTCTATTTTGGGGTGAAATTCAGATATTTGATGGAGACGACCTATTATATGCGATTATTATTTCTTTTATTAAATTTGCTAAATAAATCGGTTGTATATTAATTAGGGGTGAGTTTATTTTACTGCAATAAAAAGGTCATCTAAATGTTATGGTACTTGAGAAAACTATTGAAAAAGGAGGAACAAAGCTTAGGAGCAATTTTTTCTTAGAATTAAAAACTAAAGTTATTTTTTTAATTATATTTTGATAAATAAGTAAATTTTTACTTTAGTAAAAATACTTGTAAAGCTATTAAAAAAGAAACTATTGAAAAAATTTTATTAGTCTACACTAAATACTTTTGGTGCTGTATTATTCATTTGAAATTTGATCAAAATAAAGAAAACTGTGAGTAAAATCAGAGAATATATATGAAAATTGAGACGTTTGGAAAAAAACGAATTCTTGATAAGACAAAAAGTGCATAAAAATGGTGAATAATAATAATAATCATAATAATAATAATAATAATAATCATAATAATAATAGTAATATAAATAATTTAGCTGATATTATAATAATATATATGTATAAAAGCTGTTGTTTTAGCCAGATTTCAGTATCCGTTTGTATCAGACACATATATACACACAGACACAAGTGCAGCACTGCACTCGTAGCTTTATAAAAATATAACAATGTGTTTAGCGTATATATATATATATGTGCTTGAGCGTATATTTAAAGAAAATTTGAATGTAATTTTAAAATATGCATGTAAGTATAATATGGATGGATAGAAATATATTTTATTTCATGTAATAATATTAAAATTTTGTTTTGTTATTCTTTTGTTTGTCTGTCAGCGAGAAAATCGGTTCTCGTGTGTCTTGTATATGTCGAGCAGTGCGTTAAATATATCCGAGTGCAGTGTGTATGCAATGCACGAGAATAAAAAAACGCGGCTGCAAGCTTTAAGTATATGTTTACAGGTATTGATGAGCTTTAAAGTTGATTTTTATTTCGACGAGGGTGTATCGTATAGAAGTTAGTAAGTAAAGAATGAAAAGAAAATAATGAGGATATGAGAGATCTGATTGTGTGTAAATGTGTGCCGTTGGAGAGAGCACGACGCACGTTGGATCGCTCGATCGAATGTGTATAAACATATGTGGCTATATAGGGTTGAATTATATAGCTGCTGCGCCTTCTGCTGCTGCTGCTGTGTTGCTCCTGCTGCTGCAGGGGGTAGTAGTATATATGTGAAAGGGTAGCATGAGAAGTAACAGCTGAGTGAATGAGTGAGTGAGTGAGTGAGTGAGAAAAAAGATATAGAGTGAGTGAGAGAGCGTGAGTGAGTAGAGATCTATAGAGAGGATGATACGGAGATATCTTGGCTAACCTGCTAGCCTGAGGGCCGACATCCGCTGGTACTCGGGCTCCTGCAGCCACTTCCACATCCGGCGGAAGGTCTCGCGGCCGCTCTTGAGCTTCGACCAAGGCTTGGGATTGCGTAAGAGATCGCTCAGGGTCCCTTGGCTCCGGCACAGCACCTTCTGCGCGAATATCGCCTGGGGGATGCTGTACCTCTTGAGCTCCGCGCTGATACGTTGCGCCAGCTCCTTCGTGTTGATCTCCTCGACCTCGGCAGCCGTGGCGGAACCAGGTCCGTTGCCAGCTTGGGCAGCCGCCGCCGCCGCGGCCGCAGCTGCCGACACCGTCTTCATCAGCACCGACGTGTGCTGCACGTGTTGCTGCTGTTGTTGCTGCTGCTGTTGCTGTTGATGATGCTGGTGGAGCGACGAGGGCGGAGGCGACGCCGCAGGCCCGGATAACGTCGCAGGCGAATGTGCATGGTGACCAGGACCCGTGGGCCCAAAGCCACTCTGAGCTTGACTGCTTAACGGTGGCGAGGGCGGACTGAGGGCTTGAGGACTCTGTTGCAGCCTGGGCAAGAAGCCTGGCTCGTAGTGCGGACTCGCAGACTTGTGTGGCGAGTTGAGTGCGCTCTGGCTGTAGGCGCTCTGAGGGGAGAGCGGCGAGGGCTGGAGGCCGGCCGAGGGCGAGGGGTAGTTGTGCGGCGGCGACATGCCCATCGAGGGCAGTTTGTCGTAGGAGGAGTACGGCGAGCCGGCCATGCTCACCAGACCGATGTTCGCCAGTCCGTTGTTCTGCATGACCGCGAAGCTCCCCGTGACTCCACCCTGGCCCTGGCCACCTTGGCCCTGGCCACCCTGGCCGGAGTTCCCGTTCCCTGAATTCGAGCCAGCACCGCCGGCACCACCGGAGTTCCCGGCACCACCGTTACCAGCACCACCAGCCGCGGCCGCCGCGGCAGCAGCAGCAGCCGCCGCCGCGGCCGCGTGCGCCCCGTACACGAACTTGTCGCTCATCGTGGAGATCGGCGGCAGGGGCTGGAGCGGCGTGAGGGTGGCGTAGCTCGAGCCGGGACTGAAGCCAGGGGGCGACATGCGCTCCGCGACCGAGGTCAGCGTCTGGTAGGTCGGCTCGGGCTGCATGCCCCGGAAGTCCGTGGCGTCGATCATGCTGGCGCTTATGACGCTGACGCTGATGCCCGAGGTCGGGGACAACTTGCCAGGCGAGAGGAGCTCGTGCTCGTCCTCGGGGCCGTCGCGCGAGTCAATGTCGCACTCGTGCGCCGGCACTATCACCGAGGCTTGCGACGAAGACGACGACTGATGCTGCTGCTGCTGCTGATGTAGTTGTCGTTGTTGTCGCTGCTGCTGCTGTTGTTGCGCCGACGACTGCCCGCGCAGTTGTGCCGAGCCGTGACGATCGCGCAGCTGCAGCTGCTGCTGCTGTTGCTGCTGCTGGTGGTGGTGATGTTGGTGGTGGTGGTGGTGGAGCTGCTGTTGCTGCTGCTCTTCCTCGGAGGGACACTCCTGCTCCTCCTTGATAGGGCCGAGGGCGCCTGCGGCGAGGAGCTCCAGGGGGAGGCTCGCGCATCCAATGTCGGGACTTTGAGAGGCCGAGGAGCCAGACATAGCCTCGGCCCCTCCACTGTTGCCTCCTTCGATCGAGGGTTGCTGCTGCTGCTGTTGCTGCGACGACTGTGACGATGACTGCTGCTGCTGCTGCGATAACTGTTTCTGTTGTTGTTGTTGTTGGTGGTGCTGCTGGCTTGACGACTCTTGTGTGGACAGCTCCTGGTGTGGGTGCTGCTGTTGCTGCTGATGTTGGGGGTGGTGGTGGTGGAGCTGCTGCTGCTGTTGGTGGTGTTGGTGTTGTAGGTGGTGTTGGTGCTGCTGCTGTTGTTGGTGGTGGTGAGTTTGCTGCTGCTGCTGTATTTGTTGCTGCTGCTGATGGTGTTGGTGTGGGTGGTGTTGGTGGTGGAGCTGGCGTAGCGCCGTCCCGGCACTGGCGCTACTCCCACCCGCGCGCGTGGCCGGGCACGCGCCATTCGCAGGCGCCGCCCCCCCGAAAGCAGACGCGTCCCCCGTGCCGTCCATTAGGCGCGTGGCCAGCCCCGGCCCTGGCGCATGTCGGCTTGGGTGCCTCACTCTTTCTCTCTATCTTACTCTTTCACTCTCTCTCTCTCTCTTTTTCTCGCTGCTGTTGATATCCTACCGGAGAGTTTTCAGCAACACCGCTGCCGTCGCCGCCACCACCGACAATGATGCCGCGAAGAACAACTCTACCTCGATGTATCCTATACCCACCACTACCGAACCAAGTCCAAGCTTGCTGCTCTGCCTACTGCTCGTCGCGAGCCACTAACCGAGACGACCGAGAGAGAGACACCTTCTTCGTCCGTCTGCTCCGAACTCTACCCGACCGACTATACTCGATTTACACTTTTTTCTTTTTCTTCCTTTTTTTTTACACGCACACACCTTGAATTTTTTTCATATGTAGGTATACGCTCTTTACTTCCTTCTTCTGTTTCTACTGCTGCTGGCGTTGCTCACTGAATATTATGCTGCAGCTGCTGCTGCTACTGTTATTGTTATTGCACTCTTCACTTCACTATATGTATGTAGATAATAACCAAACTGTGGTTATGAACTGCTTTTGTTTCTCTGTTACATTTTGAAGTTCATCAGAATCAACAATATCATAATTGTCAGCTTCGGACGTATATAACACAAGCCAAACCACAACGTAACGTTTACTCACTGGATAAAAAAACACTTTTTACACAGTCACTATACCAAGTGCACAAACGAAGGGGATGAAAAAAGATGTAAAACTCACGAATTTAATAACCTCTGATGACTGATTAGGATTTTAAAACACAATTCGACAAAGGCAGACTCCAATGATCACGAGCAGTAAAGGTTTGAACACACTGCACTTTATACTTGTATATAATAATAATAATAATAATAATAAAAGCGTGTTAAAACGAATCACGATATAGGTATATACACTTAATAACGTATGAAGAAAGCAGAATAGTAGTAGTGGTAGTGGTAGTAGAAGTAGTAGTAGTAGTAAGAGCAGCAGGAATGAATAGAAGAGATGATTTCGCGCAGGGCCGATCGAACTGTATATCGAGGCCGGCGGTATCGGAGTCTGAAGGCCGAAAGCTCTTCATCCCTTACGTCGATGGCTGCACACACCACAACGCGCGCGCGTTCACTTCGTCTGTCTGTCTCTGCGAGAGAGAAAGAGAGAGAGAGAAAGAAACTTATATACCTATGCTGCTTTGCTGTTCTTGCTCCTGCAGTGCTGGCCAGTCAGACGCCCTTTTGCGCAACAAGGGAGGTGGGTAGGTACGCAGGGGGAAGCTTATACTGCTGCTGCTGCTGCTGCTCGAGTCGCGGAGGGGAGAGCTCGCAACGCGCGTCGATACGAAAATCAATAAGCTGCCGGTGGAGAAAGATATATATGTATATATATAGGTAAGTGTGTATACCTATACGTGTGTTCATCCAACTGCTACTAACACTAACATTACTGTACGTGTCTGTGTGTGTTCGCGACTGTTCTTGCGCGCGAGACCAAGAGGGGAGAAAGCTACCCCTCTGGCTTTTGCCCCCACGGTAGTAGTGAGAAAGAGAGAGAAACGGCTATATCCAAATGTGTATAACTGCCCTACGCACGCGCCAGTTTTCTCTCTCTCTCTCTCTCTCTCTCTCTCTCTCTCTCTCTTTCTCTCTTGCGCTTGCAATGTTAACCGAGTTATTTGTGTGAGTGTACGTTTATATGTGTGTCACTGCACACACTGCAGCACAGGGATACATCGTACATGCATAAAATGTACATACTCGTATCTATATAAATGCGATAGCTAAAGATATATATTCGATTAGTTTTTCATGTATGCGAGCGAGATACCTACATATAGGTATATAGATAGCATACACCTATATTCGATTACTTTTTCTTCGATTTTTTTTTCAAGCCGATCGATTATACGTTTCTATAGTCGGCTCGGCTGCTCTCTTTCTCGTTTTATCAACACCACAGCGAGGCGCGTGGGTCACTTATTGCAACTTACCCTCGCGCGCAGCATATGGGGAGGGTGTATTACCGAAATAAGGAAAAATTATAGACATAGCCGATAATATCTATAGGTATAGATAAATGTGAGTGTATATCGTCAAGGCGACGCTGCAAGCTTATAATATATGTGGGCTTGCTTTTTTTCTTTTCTCTTTAGACGCGTGTGTATGAAGTACGAGAATTGACGGTATATAGATACGTAGGTATAGTTCAAAACTGAAAGTGAACTTCATGCAAGACTTCGGCTATATGAAGGTAGAGAATGGGAATGTGCTAACTGCGCCCTCTTTTACACAAGAAACCCTCCCTTCCTCCTTGTTTTATAATAAACCACCCCTTTGAAGGCTAATGCCCAACTTTCGGACGCGCTTCTCTTGCTCTTCTTTGCTTTTTAGCCTTACTCTTTTATACACCAAGTTACGTATACAATACTTTTTTTATTTTCTATACCTGAAAATTCATCTAATATCTATATCGATTGATGAATCTATTTATCTCTTCTTATATCGGATTAATATAGCAATTCAGAATTTAATCGATTATTTTCAAATATTTTCATCTTGCTTTCATTTTATTAAGCTCTTTTCATAAAAATAATAGCTCAAAGTGTATTATAGCTGTATTTATTTTTCAAGCAATTTTATTAATGCATACCTATATTTATTTATAGAAACTCAACTATATGTATGGACAGTACTTATTGAAGTAGCAGGTTAACGCGATATATCGATATACAAAGCAAAGTTTTAAGGGATGAAAAGTAGATTCAATAAAAAAGCGAAGTTTAGATTGAAATCGATCATTTTTTTTTTAGATCAATCATTAATGGTCAATCTCTTAATTTTTTTTTTGTTTATTAACATAAAAATTAAAAATTAAAAAAATTATTATTATGTAATATTACTTAAAACTTGTAAAAAATAATTTGAAAAATATAGTAGATAAAATGGGGTTGTAACATATGAAGTATAGTAGTAAGAGTAGAAAAAGTATATATAAAAATGATGAACGTAATAATGCGAGGACAAATATAAAGTAAAAGTAAAATATATGACAAAGCAGTCATATATACCTACACACATCAGAGGGGTTTTACAAGTAAAAGTATATAACATGGCACTGGATACAGAGTAAGCCAGCCCTGGCATCAACAGCAGCAGAGTATCGTGCTCGCGCACATGCACACGAGTGAGGTGTAGGGAGAGTTGAGGGTAGTAGTAGTAGTAGTAGTAGTAGTAGAAGCGCGCAAGCTTTTGAGGGGCGGGGATCTCTGACTCAAGGGATCTCTAACGAATTCGATACACCGATACATTTATACCTATGCACACTTATACAAATACACAAACACACACACACACGCACACACACACACAAGAAGTTTCTGACTAGGTGGGGTGGCTTCGCGGTGGTGGTGGTGGTGGACAGTCGGTTGCAAGAGGGGATTCAGGGGGAAGCACGAGCGAATACTCTTCGCCTATATGTGGTATAGGTAGGCGGTATTATAGTGTGCAACCGTAGTAGTATAGCAAGCAGAACTAGCAGCTGCCCTCCTTGGGCTTACACATCGGGTGTGTGTGTGTGTGTGTGTGTGTGTGTGTGTGTGTGTGTGTGTGTGTGTAGACTGTAGATACGTATACTTACCTATGTGTGTTTGTATGCTGATACATATACACTCGTATATACATATGTGCAGTCGTATACTAGTTAGCCCCTTGGATTCGCTTTCTGCGGCTGGCATGACGGCTGCATGTATACGGCTCTATACTACTCGCTCCTGATGATTCTTCAATTTTTATTACCTTTTCTTTATTTGCTATATGTACTGCCGAGATTTTTTTTATTCGACAAATAAGCTATATATTGACTAATTGCAGAAAAAATACGTATAAACATTTTTTTGTTATAATAATCATTATTACTATTGTTTTCTCTTTGAATGCAATTATGATTTTAATGAGATTTTCTTTATTGAAAAATTAGCAAGAATTAAAAAAAACAAATTATAATGTTGGAGAAATAAGTATTGCGATTGAGAAAGAATTGAAATAGGCTTTGGTTGCGTTAATGTAACAAGAGCTTTTTTTCAAGCGTCGAGAAGTTTAAATGAAATCAGGGCAGTACAGGAGTACTTGAAAGTACCCATAATTGGCCCAGAAAAAATAATTAATAAATTAATAAGTATATTAATTTTGGCATTTATTCACATGATTATTAATTTTGTTCGGAGGAAAGTTATACGAAAAAATTATAATTTCCCTTATATATAAAATATTATAATATAAAAGTTAGAGGAAAAAGATAATCAAAATAAGAGTAAACAATAGAGTAGTATGTTTGAATTGTCATTAAATCAGTACTCGACAATTTATCATTACATCATATTAAAACCCTATTCGTCCCTTTATTTAAAAGGCTCATCTTTTAATCAACGCTACGTCTTTAAATAAAAAGTACTATTTTATTACAAAATAAAAAAGTAGGTCTCAAACATAAAAATCAAAATTTCAAGAAAAAAAAATTTATTAAAACAAAAGTATTTTAAGATGACGGTGAAGTCATAAGCATAGCAGTAAAACTTAATCTGCTGCAGGGTAACAAATCACATATACCTACCTATCCTATGATATAGGTATACAGTAGGTTTACTGAGTAGATCTAGACACGCATAATAGCTGCTTCGGCACAAGAAAAGACAAGAAAGAACGAAAGAAAGAAAGGAAGTAAGGAAGGAAGAAAGAAGCAAAGGGTGGGAGGAAGGAATATAATAAAAGGAGAGAAGGAAGCCAAAGGTGAGTGTAGGTACCTATATATGCGGGGTTCCGGAGTGAGGGTCCTATAATATAGGCTCTACATGGACAGGCCCCACGGACTGCAGAGACCAGAATGAGAGAGAGAGAGAGAGAGAGAGAGAGAGAGAGAAGCTCACCTGCCGCCAGGTGTGGCCTGCCTCTCTTATTGCAACGGCAATAGTAACAGCAGTAGCAGCAGCAACGGTACTCGCGCGTGTATACATGTATATGAAGAGAGGACAACCCAATGAAGCACGCCAACAGCAGCTCTCTCTGTGCCATCTGCGTGAATATATTCTCCCCCCTCCCTCCAGATCCCTCCTTTTTTTTCCTACTCCTATACCTTATACCCCTGTTTTACCCTGACACGTTTTCTCTCCCCCTCTCGCTCTCTATTATCGTTCAATGCACCCAAATTTGAAGGGACTGCTACTTAACGAATTTTCCATGATATATATAGGTATACGCACTTTGTTTTATAGATCGATTTGTTTGGAAGAAACCACCTTGATCTACCTCTATCATGTTTGTTTTTTAGACTATACCACTACTATACTTTTTTTCTTTTTATTTTTCGTATATTTAAATACACTCACACATAATTATTTATCACTTTATTGTGCCACAAAACTTTATTCGATGCGTGTCTTACAATGTGTGTACACTTCTCAATATATTAGATGTTGTTATTAATCAATCATACGTCACGCTATTTTCTTATTCATAATTAAAATATACTTTGCATGAAAATACTTTTTTTTAATTTTCCCACATCTTTATATCAATCGTATTCTGCTCCAATCGTAACACTCATATCTTCTGATACTATCAAAGTTTGATGATACCATTTATTTGTATCCAAAACGACTGATAAATAATGAATATACATTAATACATTTTTTTTTTTTTTAATTTTAATTTCCAAAAATATTTTACTCACTTATCTCGCCAGGATTGACTGTCACTTTTAAACTATCGCACATGTAATGACATTCACGCGGTGGTTCCAATATCCAGGTTTTTTCTCCCCTTATTTGAGCTTGCCAAGATGGATACTCGACATCGTCAACCTATATATGCAAACCACATTCAGTCTCACATTTGACTAATAGTTCATTTAAACAAAAAGATTGGAAATTCTGGAGAAAAAAAAGAGAAAATTTGAAAAAGCGCTTACGTGCATTGGTGCACCGTATCCTGGACTACCCATGAAAATCCAATCGGTTTTTTCATTTTCCGCGGTTCGAGGTAAAAAGTAGGGTCTGTTGTAGTGCTTTCGTAAAATTGCACCAATTGCCTCATCGCAATTACTCCTAGATATTATTATTATTATTAAAAAGATAAAAATTGTTCAAAATTAATTTTACAAAAATTACTATATTTTATTCTTGTATGAATAAACTCACCATCCGACATACCAAGGCTTACTTCCAGCTTGTAAAAGTGCTCTACTAACGCTCATATTAAAAACATCTTGTAAACTTTGAAATTCAGTTTTGTATGGGAAAAACTGACAATCGGCATTTTCACCTTGATAGAGATTTTTAAAAAATTTAAAAGAAAATACATCCATTGCAGTCCAATTAAGGGCTGCGTCGGTAACTACAACAGGTCGTCCCGAGTATGCGTAACTAAAATATAATTACCCCTAATTTTTTTCTATTTTTTTTATAACGTTTAACAAAGAAATATACCTTAAACAATTAGAATAACAACAACAACAACAACAACAACAACAACAACGATGAAATGAAAAAAAAAATTAATTCAAATAAAAATAAATTAGAGACACAGGAACATACAGAGTATCAAGCAAACGTTGATTATTGTATATTGCAGAAAATTACCGCTCTTCAAATAATTTGGGATCGACATTCGATATCTTTTCAATTTGTCGCACATCTCGACATATAGAGCAATCTTGGGCGGGTCGGAAAATTTGTCGAGCAAAGGAAGGTTGCTCAATTAAACACTAAAATAAATTTAAAAAAATAAAAAAAAATATTGAATTTATCAGCATATATAAAAGTACGTATTTGTACTCACTCTATCAAAGCGCAGCGTATCGAGTCTAGAGGTGAGCCTGGGATAAAGCGCGACAGCAGCAAGAAGGGCAAAAATGACGAGCAGCCTGTTGCGCAAGTTACGCTTGAGCTTGGCTCTCAGCCGGCAGAGTTTGAGATAAACCTCGATAATCAGGGCGTAAGCTCGCAATCTCGCAGCCAGGGGAAGTCCCTCGGCTTTCGCTACTATACGACCCAACTCCTGCTGCATCTGCTCCGGGGGTTTACCTGCTCCGAGCGAAGTCATCATCCTACTCTCGATCAACTCCGTTGTCATATGCTCGATCCGTAGTTCCGCTTGGCTCGACTTAGACTGCGGTTTCAGAGCTTGCAACAGGATATCAGTGAGAGAGAATGGCGAGGAGCTTCAACCACCGCTACCACCCACTTGGACGCAAGACGAGCTTTCTCGAGCGAGTAACCGTTGCGAACCGATAGCATCGGTTTTATTCAATTATCATTCGATTGAAAAAAATCGTAATGGGATTTATACCGATGAGTTTGAGAAAAATCCTGTAGGATGTGACCAAAGCTTATTTTTTTTTTTTTTTATCTACTTGACCTGAATTTCCTATTAAATGAGTAAAGAGGTTGAAATTTTTTAGGATATTACTTTCTTGTAACGACAAGTGAAGATGATAATAAAAAATTTACACGATAATATTGTATAGGCGTATAGAAAAATATAAGAGGAGGGGATACTTATGTGTTCTTATCTCAAAGCACAGCTGGCCACTCTTCGCTCTATATAAGCTTCATCTGTTAACGCACCATAAGACACCAGATCCATGCATGCTATGATCCAACGATTTTTCTCCTCCCCTCTCCTGACTCCCTCTTCTTTTTCTTTTATCATCGATTTCATCAATATTCCTGGTTATTCTTTTCCTTTACGAATAACAAATTTATATTGTATAATATTTGTTAGTTATACCTTTAAATTTATTTTTCTTTGCTACTTCAATTTCATATAACTTGTTATGTAATATTGTATTTTTCTCGATAAAATATCCTAACTGCGAAATTCAGCAATAAATATGGTGAAAATATTCAATATAATCAAAGTTGATAAAAAAAATAAAAAATCTAAAGATTGAATGCATAGTGTAAAAAAAAGACGAATTTTTTACATTTTTTTTTCTTTTTTATTTTCTTTTTAGGTAATATATATCGATTGGCTATATACATACACGCATTCTAGTAGTTCTACTCATCTACATGCCAGACAATTTTCACGAGATTGAAAAGGACCTAGTCGTTAATTGATTCTACTGATATACTATAGACAAAGACGAGAACCTTTCTGAATTGCTTCTCATCCCCGCCCCTCTTATCGTTTCAAATCGACAATATTACCGGTAATTGTACACGCTGATGAGAACATCCCTATATAACAAAATTCTTAACTTACATTTAACTTAAAATCAATGAAAAAATTGAAAATCAGGCCTTTTTTGGAAGATATTAATTTTTATTGCAAGACTTAATTATATACGTATTATGCGTATGATTTATATCTTTATTCATCATATAATACAAGATTACAACTTTCTATATGTAAAATGTAAAAGACTTTTGTGTCTATACGTAGATACACATATACACAGTTTCGTTATAGAAAAAATTGCCGATGCGGTGCATGCAAAAAGTTTTATAGATCGTTATCATATATATATATGCCAACTTTTGATTGGCGTTTTTTTTTCTTTCGTTTTTATTATCTATACAAAAATTACAATTACATTAATGCGCGGATTTTTTATCGAATTCAGCTAAAACACGCGTTTTATTGACATAACTATGTTATATGTGTTACTGTTATATTTTCATTCTACAATGAGAAAATATGAAAGTGATAAATTAAAATTCCGTCTGTTTGCGCCGAACATGCATTATTAAGAATAACAAAAAAAAAAGAAAATCATGCAAAATTTCATTCAGTATGATATGGCTTGTGTGCATGCGTTGCTGAATTTGGCGGTATGTATTAACTAGTGTTCGTTTCTTTTTTTCAAGTTTTTCACTTTAATATAATCTCTACTATTGCAGTATAAATTGCTTATTGTTATTTTTCGTCTAGTTTTAAACTAACGTGGCGGTGAAAATATTTTTATTTTTTTTTTAACTTGTTTATTTGCAAGCACATACTTAAATTACAACGATATTACTTCATATTCGTAAATCGTATGGTGTCATATGTCTTTTTTTTTCTAATATTATATAGACATCATTTTAATTGCATATATACGTTGTTTATATGTTGCATTAGAGTTACATATTCATGCGTGCACGTGCATGGGTATGGGTGAATATATGCATGCATAATTACGTTTTTAGCCGTCTTATATATTTATTTAAAAATAAAACGATCAAATAAAAAATTTATAAAATAAAACCTGTGCCTTTTGATGAATCAGTGAAACTAATTAAAAATCTTGTAGATAAATTATACTCCATAATGATACTGTAAATTAAAAGGTGCAATTGGAACATGGGATAAAAAGATTTTTAAAGTGTAAATTTTTGCAAAAAATAAAAAATAAACATTTTTTTTAATAAGGATTTGATGTGCTTTGTTAAAAGCGAATGAAAAACAATGTGTTTTTTTCCACTGTAAGTTTACTTAATTTTATTTCATAATTGCTATTGCACGTAATTACACTTTATTCAAATTTGCAGTACTTTTTTTATTTAATTTTTTTTTTATCTGTTTAACTTTCGTATCATCTACTACTGCACTATATAATATATATATGTATGTGATTAAGCAGTCTTTTGGTAGAAAATTATATAAACATAGCTTATAAAATGCAAAGTGAGAAGCCCATATAAAAATGTTTGTCAGTCAAAAGATCATTAAGGGTATGATCCTTATACGATGCTATAGAATTTCTATTACTCATCTGGTTACTCTACTGATCGCGTAAATATTGTATACAAGTGTGTAAATTGATTAACTTACGACAAAACGCGGATTTTTATTTTCTTTATATATTAAATATTTGTTTTTTTTTTTTTTTACAAACGTAGATTTAAAAACTAAGTGTCAAAAGACTTCAAGGTTATCACACGAAGTAAAAAAATGTTTCTTTGAAATCCAGTAAAAATTTTATTGAAAATTAGGTCGTGATATCGTCGAACTTGATCTTTAAGAGTCGATGCATTGCATGTGTGTTAATATTTTTGTGTCATAATTAAGTTTTATTTATACAATACACTTTTGGTAATCTTACATAATTATATCATATATTATGATTTTGGTGTACGTTACGACCACTTTTTTAAAAAATTTTCGTCAGTATACCTAATCACTGAATTTTCGTGAATAAAAAACCTGTGTTAACTTATCAATGATGTTGGCATCTGACGCTTCGTCATAATTAACTCGAACATACAACATTTACTGTGTCCCTATTAACAACCAACTTAAAAATAACTTTTTTAGGAATTTACGTTTTTTTTTTCTCATAAAATCTATATACTGTTTATTTTTATAACAAAAAATGTTCCGTTCAACACTACTTCAAGTCAATAGTTATACCAAAGCTTAATCTATATTTTTTGTTCATTTTGTTTAAAATTGACCATCTACATTAAACGGTAGATGCAATAGTCATACAATATACAAAATGTCATTCTTCATTGCAATTTAATGCATTCTTTCTTTCTTTTTTTTTTTGAAGATAATATTATAAAGATTCTCAATAATTATTTTAATATTATAAGAGAAATAGAATAAAGTAAAATAACATTTATGCATATAGGGCTTTTCTTTTCCTACCTACATACATATATAATTATATGTATATGTATAAATATGTTGTTAACATATACATATACATATAAATATTACGAAATTTAAAATATTTATTTTCCAAATCATCATTGCGTTTAATTATGATAATTTAACCGATTTTAATATACACATTTTAACTATAACATTTTATTTATATTAGCGATAAAAGGCAACTTGTAAAAATTTTCTTTTTATCAATATAAAAAGAAATAGTTTCGAATTGAAATTGCTTGATTCAGCATAAAAATGCTTGGAGTACAATAATAATACAGTATATTTTGCCTTTTATCATGAATCATCAGTCATTAAAACTCTTAAAGAACATAAAATAAAAAAAAAAGATTTTATTGCTAATGTCACAATGTTTATTATAATAAAAAAGTGTGCAAAAAAATTATGCTAACTAAACTTTGCAACAGTCCGCTGATAAAATTTTATTTTATACCACATCCACAGCATACATCTCATACATAACGTAATAGTACCAATCACTCATTCGTTTTATTGATGTATAATTAACTATATACTACCGTGTATAACTTTTATTCGTGAGATTATCATATATAAATATTTTAAGTTTATAACATATGAGTTAAGATTAAGACGCAGTAACCTCAAAACAACATATTTTTATATACGTGCGCATAAATCTTTGTATTTTGAGATACAATTACGAGTAAACCAATAATATGAACAATCTATTATAATCTTGCCATTCAAAGTATCACATAAACCAATGAACATTGATTTTTTTTTTTATTTATCGTGTGCGGCGGTTTAAGCTGGTTAATGAAAATACTGTCAAATGATCATCACCATTCTTAATTCAAGTCTTGTGAAAAAAAAAGAAAAAGAAAAATGATAGAATTCAGTTCAAGTAGCAAAAGTACTTCAGATCTAAAGTCCCGTTGATATTTCTTTAAGCTCGCAGGTAAGTTTTTTTATCAATAAAAAATGACAATATTGTGTCAAATGGAATGAATGAAGCGTAGTATAAAAAAGGAAATCAACGCTCGAATATGGTAAAAAATAAATGTTATGAAATAATGACATGGAGATAAAGAATGTATTAGGAGTTTAGTATTAGCGTCAGGCACACTTCATCGTTTCATGTTTTGTCTGAAAATGGCAAAACAATAATATTTATAATATAAGGAGTAGCTCACGCAACGTCGAAATAAATAAATAAATAAGTTCGCCGGTGTGATGGTGAAGAATGGTGGGGATGAGGGCGGGTCAATATGAGATTGGATCGGTAGACGACTAATGTTGTTATGGCCATTAATAGCTAGTGTGTGTATTTGTTTGTTTGTTTTTTCCGGATTTTCGAGCTGCGGATGTGGTGTGTCTGTCAGTTGGTCAATCAATGAGATGATGACAGAGACGTGCGGATGATATGCGCCTGCCTCCCAGCGCGTTTAGCTTATTGCGGGTAGCTTAGTGCTCGAATGGCTTAGAGGGGGCTGGTTAGACCCAGGAGTCGCCGGCTGATACGGCCGCCGAGTTCGGCGGTACACTGAGGGTCGAGCTGGCTGGTGCTTCCTGGGCTTGGCCGTCGCCGAGCCACTGGGATCCAGCGGCCGTTGTGACCCCCGGTGCCGCGCCGCCAGCCTGACCCGTGCCCTGGCCCACCCCCAGCTCGAACTGACGTTTCTTTTTCTTCTCCAAATTAACTTGCGCGTAGAGCGGCTCACCGGGTTTCGGCTGCTGCAACATATACACGCGTATTCAAGTCAACAAACTTTTTTAAATTCACAAAATTAGTCTTAGATAGAGTTTTTCATTTCTTTTTTTTTTTTTTTTTTTTTTCATTTCTCAACTTCTCTTTTCAATTAATATATTTATACACTTGATTTTCTTCAACATTCTTTCTTCATAAATTATTTTCATTTTATATTAGTATCAGTGATCACTAATTTTTTTTTAAGTTTTCATTCAAATTAAATCTCCCTCTTCTGCGTGTGAATCCCGCTCCTTCCCCCGAACACACATTTACAATAGTAATTTTCAGTAGTATAATGAAACGAATATAATTAAAAAATTAATTAAATAAAACAAAAAATTTTACTCAACAGTGAAAATATTTATGATTCTCATGAAAAAAAAATTAAAATTTATTTTAAACATATCTCTTATTTATTTTTCGAAAAGTTGACGTAGCGGCCGGGGGTGGGACTTGGGCATATTAACTGGCTTGTTCAATTTGTACTTTAGCTCAACTCGCCTGACCATAATAATTTTGATTTTTTTTTTAAATTATACACAAACACACAGAAACACAGGCATGCATTTGTATTTGAACTAAAATTGTAATTTTATGAAAGCTGAACAAATTAAAAAGACTAAAAGAATATATTGCACGGTAGAAACAAAATACATTTTGAATAATTATTTTTTCTTTATTTCCTTGTTATTAATTTGTTGAATATACAATTGAATCACAATCCATAATTTACAGTTGAAACTTTACAAATACTTTCGAATTTTATTTTTATTAAAAGCCCTTATTATTTGACTTTTTAGCAAATATTCATTTAGTATTTACAAAGAAAGTTTTTCTGAATTGCATTCATGAGACAGACATTGACATAGATTCGTATGGTATAAGCTTACATTTGTAAGTCCGCTATAACTTTAAATGAGTTTATTTTTGTATAATTTAATATTTTGTGTAAAAGTGCAATAGTTTCGTAATATTCATTTTTATCAAATGAAAACGCCTTAAAATAAACACTTTAAGTTTCAAAGTGTACCTAACATTACACAAAATTTTTACTACTAGTTAATCTTGTAATAAAGATATACTTGTTTAATAAATTGAACATAACGTAATTTTGATTTTTAATATTTCAAAAAAATTAGTAAATAAAATGAAAATTATATAAACTTTACTCTTCATTACTTCATGTAATATAATATATTTATATATTCTAATATTTTATATATTTTTATCAATATAAAGTATTATTAGTTACTGAATACATAATTAATGTTATATGTAAATAATATCATTCAACTACCAGTGGTAAAAAGATAAGTAAAAAAGTATTGTATAAAGTTTTTAAAAATATAAAAGTATGTTCAATGTTATGAAGCAGTTTTAATACTGAAGACTCAATTAAATAATCAATAGTCTTTTTTATTTAGCATATAATACTCATAGCTTTACTACTACTTAATTTTTTCATGTAAGTTAACTAGTAAACCACCTTAAGCAAAGGTGGAACAGACTGTACTAATTTTACAGCCTACTGACTCACTGGATTCGTAGGAATCACGCATACGCCTCCAGCAGGTACTGAATAACTTGCCTGTTTTGAATACTGCATATCTGACATAGCGATCTCCTCGTTTTGCTGTTGAACACAATTTTAAATTTCTTTCTATAATAATGTCAGCAAAAAAAATTTTTTCTGTCCAAAAGCTAAATTATATTAAACTAAATCATTTTTAACAAAAAAACTTTCAGACGTCTTTGACAAAATTCACTTTCAATAACTTCCTTTGTTTATATCTTTGTATTTTCATTGGAGAAGTATTTATAAATCATTATTTTGTAGGTTTGTTGTTAGAATTATTCTTTTAATTTTGCAGAAATATTGTATGGTGAGGCGAGTTTATAATTACTGAATTGTGAGATATCTTCAGAATATTTGTTTAGAACATTCTTTTTCAATATTTTTTACAATATTTACCTACAGCTACCTATTTAAAAATTAAATATCAAATTGATTTTCTTTACTTACCGATTGATATATGTTTGTCCGTCCAATGCTGTTTGTGTTTAGAGTACCACCTCTTTGAATTGTCCTATCTTCGTACCTTGTACTGCCTTGGCTTGCCATTGGTCGATTTAGTGTACTGCAATCATAACTATTTTAAACATAGCATCAAATTGTTCAATAATGAAAAGGGACTCTACAAATTATAAGGTGCAAACTTGAAAATATCATTATTATATAATAAAATTAAAATAAGGTAGAGTCCCAAACAAAACAAAAGAAAATAATAAGTAAAAAAATTAAACAGAAATAAATAAAAAAAAGTATTTATGCAAAATAATAAATGTTGAATTTATCAATTATACCTGTTTGCGTTATTAGGTGAATTCGGTCCGGAATTTCTAGCTGCCACTGTCTTTGTCACGAAATCCTGTTCTTTCCAACCATGCTTTTTGTACACGTCTCTTAATTCTTGGTGTTGCCACATTGTGAATAACACTTGACCTGCATTATAAATATAATTTGTGTATTACAAAAAATTTAGTTATTGTACAGTAAAATTATGAGACATGATAACGTTTGAATTGAAATTACCGGCAAATTTAAGAACTCGAGGCGTATACTTTTGTCTCTGTCTCGTAATGTTCATTAGCCTTTCAACACCACCAGCATCCAACAGCGATCGCGAAAACTCAGCATTCTTTTTAATTACTTCGTTTAAAGTTGCTAAAACAGCTGCAATTGTATCATCACTTGTTCCTTGGTCATGTTGATTGTTTCCTGATGGCAATTTTTGAATCAGATCTCTCATAGCGTATTTTCCTATAAGTTCTTTATTGCGTTGATCTATAGCTAAGTTTCGAAGAGCTGTAGCTACCGCACATACGACTCTATCGACCTACAAGTTAATAAATATTAGTATGAGTATAATATAAATGACACTCTTTTTTACATAATAGCTACTATATTACCAACCTCCATTCTTAAAAGTTCAACTAAAATGGGAAGTCCTTTTTCTTTCCTGACTGCTGCTCGAATTTCAATACTTGGTTGCCAGTAACATGCTGCTAGATTTTGTAAGGCTCCTGCAGCCGCTTCAAGAGTTTCAGGGTTTGAACAATTGTGTAAAAGGCTTAAGTACAATTGAACTACTTCTGGTTGCCAGAGCAATTCCATTCCTTTGACAGGCTCTGTTCGAGGACTAGTTGTTCTAGTCATACTTGAGTCCTTTTGTACAGATTGACCATCTTTCTTCTTTTTACTGCCTCCAAAACATCCCAAATTTTCGCCTAGGGCAAAACCATTCAGGACTGTCATTTGTAAAAATGTTTCTTTAATTATCTTTTTGCTTCAATAATGTTTATATATAAATTCTCAATCATTCTTAAGTAAATAATTATAAATATAATTAATGAAATAAATGATATGCATATGCATCATAAAACTAATTCTTGTTCAATTATTTAATATATCAACATTTAACATTACATATAAAAATTATTTTAACCATTTTTGAAAGTATTTAAAATATATAGATTTATGTTAATGTTAGAAGGAAGTAAAAAATTGTTCTTCTTATTTATTTATATCAAAAGCAAGCAGCATATAAAATGCACAATTATTATAAAAGGCTGTCAATACTTAGTCATCAAATTACTTTTAATTCTCAAAATGTAAATTATTAATTCACATATTTATTTTTAAAAGTATTTATAGAAGATACCAAAATTTAAAAATGTGAATTGAAATGCAAAGTATTGTGTAGGATACAAAAATATTAAAATTAAAAATTTAGAAATTATAGTAAGTAGTATATAAGCCATAATATTTTGGTAACTAAAACAATTTATATTTAAATATATGTTGTGAAACAAATATAGATGTATCAAGATAAGTTCATGCTTTGGTTGCAAGAATTCATTTTTTAATTGTAAGTGATGTCTTACCTTGACATAGACTGTATGCTAAAAAGATTGAAACAGAATTTAATCTATACTAATATTTTATTTACACATTCAAATGCTACTTGCTAATGTACAAAAAATAAAAATCATTGTAAAGTGTTATTACTAATAAGGATTAAAGGACTGGCCCGTTCTATATTGCACATTAATAAAAACTCATTTCAGATAATATCTACTTTTAAATAAAAGGAACATAATCTGACAATTTGGACAACTAAATTAAGTAATATGTAATAATAAAGGGTTGGAAAATTATTAGCATAAAATAATTTGTATGTAAATGGCAATAATCTACCTTTGGCAGGTGCTGCTACCCTGTTTTGGACACTAGATTGGATTGGATGTCTATCATAGTTTGGATCCTCAACTTCTTGACATCGATAGCTGAGATTTCTAAGTATGCAAACGCAATTTTCAACAATTTTATTGCCAATGTTGGATTTCTCAATCGCTGAGCGAACAACGTAAAGCAGAGCGTCAACAAGGCCTTCACATTCACGTAATTTTTTTCTCGCATATTCGCCGGCGCTGGAGACATTTCGAAGAACACCAGATGCATTTCTAAAGACTGTGGACCAACAGGTCTCGCCACTCGATGAGCTAGGCTCCCAACCACTATGTGGAATAATAATGTTATTAACCACCATCGTTACACCGTCGTCGATGATGGACTTTTTCAAATCCTGCAATAAAAAATTAATTATGAAGAAATAAAGAATATAAAATCAGTTATGTGCAAGACGAATTTTAATATCGCACCTCGCAAGAGGATAAGTTCCACAAAACTCCAGTAACCAATTCCTTGACATCTGCATCGGAAGTTCTGCGGAGCAAATTAATCAGAGCTGGCACACCTCCGGCATTTTTAATGGCTCGCTTATTTTCATCGTTTTGTCGTCCGTATGATAGATTTCTGAGGGCACCGCAAGCATTTCTGTATACGTCTGGGCTTTCAGAGTCCAGCAATTGAACTAAGGGTGGTATGCCACCGAGACTACGGGTCTTCTGTTTGTTTGGGTCATCCATGTAGCAAAGATGCTGCAGATATGCAGCGGCATTGGCTTTAATCACGTTGCTGGGGTTGCTCAGGAAGCCGATAACTTCGGAGAGATTAGGGTCGCGCCAGCGCATCGACTTGTGCTCATCTTCGAGTGGACTGACCATGCCCGGAACAAGAGCGTGTCGGCTTTGTAATCTTTGCTGCAGATGCTGGACCTCGTCCTCGTACATCGCTCCCGGGCCGGCAGGGCCTCCGCCAACGCCACCTACGCCCACGGGCAGGTGGCCGACAACCCCATCCTCGTATCCGGGCACTTCACCCCCAGCCACTCCTCCGAGGCTGACCCCGCCAACAACGCTTGGCCCATAGCCTACTGGCCCATAAGGTGAAGGTGATACGTATCCGTATGCCACTTTTCCTTCATCTGTCACAATACAAACCCAGAACATTATTATATTAGAATCATCTGTCAATTTAGAACGTAGCTTGGCTTAAGTAACACCCCAATCTGCTGCAAATAAGTCAATTCTGCTAGCACGCTCCCTTTTTTCTTCTTGTCCCTGTCTTATCTATCTATCTATCTATTTAACTATTTATCTAACGTTCTTTATTTTCACTTTTAGTGAAATATACTTTGCCCTCATGCTAATTTTACATGCCTTTCACAGGTGTAATGTTATTTACAATATGAAACAAATGATTTATGTGTGAAAATGTAAAAAAATTTAAATGTTAATGCAGAAACAGTTGAATGAATCAAACAATGTATGAACTAATATATGTAACTTTAAAAAATATAGCGATAAAGTAATGAGACAACAGCAAGCAAAGATTTATAGTAGACTTTATCTGCTTGGTTGGATGCGCAAGAGCAAACTACTCACCATGTGGAAGCTGAGATGGCTCGCCCGAATCATCTATATTCCAAGAGTTGCTAATTTGATCTGAAAAATTAACAAGCATTAAGCTTTCTAATTAAAGCGCGATAATTGCTCTGCAACTTACGACTCATGTAGACATTATTATAAAACCTGTTCAGAAACATTTATACACGTATCTTAACAAATAATGTACCATATCGATCTCGGATTTTTTGGTACTTTAACTAATGCAACAACGGTAATTTTGCAAAGCAGATTTTAAGTTTTAATCTACAAGTTTTTTACAATCACCTATTTAAATAAATTTCTGCTTCCAAAATAATAAAAAATAGCACTCACACTAACTATTCTACATTTAACTATATTTATAAGCATTAAAATATTTAAATTGACTTCTAATGAAATGATTGAAATATGAGTATGTTTGTGTTAATTAATAGCAACAATAAATCGTAAAAAAACTCATGAAAAATATGATTTGGGTTTCAAAAATGTAAGTGCAAAGATAAATGTAAAGTGATTTTTTGGAATGCAAATTAAATAAAAATGAAAAACTTAACAAGATTGAAATGTGATATTCCATGAAAACAGATTCATAAAAAATCATCAATTTAACAAAAAAAAAAATTTTTAAAGGAGAAAAGAAAAAAAAAGAAGCCGGGTGACATACCATGTGGTGGAGAAGTGCGACTATGCTCAGAGGGACTATGAGGACTATGAGGAGAATGTGATCGGGGCATGTAGATACCGTGCGGGCCCGGATATCCAGGCTGCGGCGGATATCCCAGGTAGGTGTCGTAGTGGTCAAAATTGACCATATACGGATCCGCTGCATAACGTGGATCCGCGTGTTGGTAATCTTGTGACATCAGTGGCATCGAGACGTAGTTAACAGCACCGGGATCTGGCTCCATGTGTGAAACTTCTCGAACAACTTTTGTTACGGTAGTTACCTGTAATAGTATAAACATTATTAAATCTGCTTTTTAGCTTTCTTATAAAAGTTTGAAAAGTTTTAATTGTAGTCATGTCAATAATTTAAGAACACGATAATTTAAAATTTTTTAATAATAAATTAATTGAATAAAAATCGATGAAAAAAATATTAAAAATACTATGTCTTATCGTACTTGTTGCGACGTTTGCTGCTTATGTGTCCGTATAAGCAAAGGATCGTCTTGAACTGATAGATGAGATGAATGTAAAGAATGTGTATCTGCTTGACCGTTGCTCCCGTGATAATCGTTTTCACTTTGTCCTCTAAACATATATAAAAAAGATATTTTTAATGATGGCATTTTAATATTTTTAAAAATAATAACATAATACTTACGTATATTGAGGCATATCTGAACCCTTCTCTTGAAGTACACGTCTTAAAAATAAAATAAAAACAAATAAATTGAGCAGATCAGTTTGTATAAAAAAGTATAATTACATATAAGCTTGGTTACTATTGCCAATTGAAAAATTATTACAAAAATTACTAGTCCAAAGAGAATCTATAATTTACAAAGAGTCAATTTCAAATAAAAAATTTTGTGTTATATTTTTTTGATACTTAAATAAATATTTTAGTTTTAATTTTATAAAAAATATTACCACTGTCTATCTTAAAAGTCTTAATATACAATATACTAAATATATTATAACAAATTTACCCTTTTAAAAAATGGGAAATAAAAATGTTGAACAAAAAAGTATAGAAATCATCACAAAATATTTTAATTTAAAAATATTTTTAACAATTAAAAAAAATTACAAATGATTGTTTAACTATGAGTAATGAGCCATGAAAAGTGTTTTATTATGAAATAAAAATTTTAAAAGTATTACTTTAGCAAATACTTAAATTCTAATCTATGTTTGATAAAAATAAAATTAAAAAAAATTATATTTATATTTTTACTGTGTTAGTAATAGTAGTAGTAATAGTAGTAGTAGTAACAAAAAAACAAAGAAACGTTAGGCGTGCATGAATAGCGAAAAACTTTTGCCTTAAGCCAGTTAGTCACCTCTGAGTTATCTCAGTACGAGTAATGTTGTGCTCCTGTCTGTGCTCGATCCGCCGATTCACCAGCCTAATTTTAATGTAATTTAAGGCAATACACTATTATGTTTTTAATCCATCACCAAAAATTTGCTCAAACAAATGTGTTATATGTACACTTTATGGAATTCATGCATTTTGCATTTTTAAATTTGATTATTGTTTAAAATTAGAATTAAATAAATATATTAACAAAAAATTTAAACCACTTGTTAAATAATTTATTATAAATTTAATATATTTGTTTTATAGGCAGATAAATGATAAGAGTAATTTGAATAAATGTTAATGAAAAAATGAATGTAACTATCTATCTTGAAAAATGTTTGATAAAATAAATTTAAAAAAAATATATTTATTTAGAATAAAAACATACTTACAGACAAGAATCAACTAATTGATTGTTTGACATGCCAATAACTCTGCTCGTTTATAGAAATTTAATCCACCTGAAAAAAAAATAATTACTCATGAGTAATAGCACTATTTACTTTTATTTAATTAAAAAATTTTAACTGCGTACTTCTTTAAGTGATTAAATATAAGTAAAAGAAATAAATTTTAAAGGACAAATCATGTTCAATCAAAATATAATAATTTAAATCTAAGTACAGCAAAGTAGATACAGGGTGTAAAATAAAATTTAGTATCAATTACTCAATTGGCCATGGTATAAGTAAATAGCTCTTCCCCCTGAAGAGTAACATAACAGCGCCATCTACCTTTTCTCTCAATTTTTTCTCCTTGTAATATATAGAGGATCTCTTGATCTTGATAACTCTTATGTAAACTTGTAGGATATTGTGACAAATTGGGAGTTATTGTCTACCCAGGCAGTGAGAAAAGAAGAAAAAAAAAGAACAATTCCAAACTCTAGACTATTAGAAAGAAAGAAAAAAAAAACAAGTACTTTTCTAGCTTGGCACTGAATCTGACTGACACCACCGAACTCCGTTCACCCATTCTATTTCAGCCACCCACAATATCCACACATGCCAGCACAGCCTTTTGACTTTTACCAGAAGACAAAAGAGTAGGAAAAAGACTAACTGAAATTTGTATGCACATACACACACATGACTCCGAAAAGTCTTTATAAAATTTTATGTGAAGAGAGCCGGCCGGTTTAATTGTCAATATGACAATAACAACTTTTCTCTTCCGCATCCGTGCCTTTCTCTTTTTCCCTCTCTCTCGCTCTCATCCTCGTCCTCCTTCCGCAATCCTCATTAAATTCAGCACTGCTTCAGCAGTTCATTCGTAAATTTGCAATTGTATAAGTTTTAGCATCTAATTCTTTTCTTATTTTGTATTAGCTTTAACATTTCGAGATCACGCCCCACCCTGTACATACACTCTTTTGATGCCCTTCTACCCCCTTCTTCCCTCTTGTCCGCCTTTCACCGTCCATCTGTTAGCATAAGCTATATATATACGTAGTACTCACGTACTAAGCAAGAAAGAAAGAAGAAATGAAAGAGAGAGAGAGAGAGAGAGCGAGAGAAAGAGTATATATACAGCGACTAAACACACGCCTCGAGGGTATTACAGCTTGCAATATTTAATAACGAGAATGTATGTTTGTGCACACACACACACATTCGCGCAATAATAAGGCTTACGGCTAATTAGAACTCGTACTTAATAATTTTCACGAAAATTTTCCGTATGCTCACGTTTATTTGCTTGTACTTTAAATACAATACGTATATGTAGGTATACGGATAGGGGATGTATTAAGAGCTAGCTGATCGCGCGGCTTGTTTATTGTCGTGTGCTCTCTCTCTTTCTCTTTCTCTCTCGAGGCGTCGGCTAAAGAGAGAGTGCATCGGCCCGATCACAGTGAGAAAGAGGATGAGGAGTGTGACGGGGGGGCGGGGGGTAGACGGGGAGGAATTGGAAATGAGCTCGTAACTTACAGCGTGGCCGACTTGCTGTGTGTATATAGTAGAATAAGTAAGGTACCTACTCCGCGAGAGAAAGAGAAAGAGGCCCTGGATGCATATGCAACAGGGATAGGTACACACATAGGTACACACTGCATCGTCGATATATAGATATACAGGTAAATATACGAAGGCGCGAATGCACTAGAGGGAAAGGATCGTTAGAGAGTGTAGTATACATCCTTCAATCCGGAGCAGAAGTGTGTGTGTACGAGCTGCTGCTGAAGGTGCGAGAATAGGCACACGCATAAGTATCGCAGCATTTCATTCATTGCAAGAAAGAGGAAAGTTGAACGGAAGTAGGTGTACCTGAGTTGTCGAGACTCTGGCACACGGCGGCGACGATATAGCGGGGCCGGGTACGCAAAAGGGGGGAACGGGGGGGGGTAGAGAAGGAGTAGGAGGAGGAGGAGGAGGCGTCGGCGGCTGCAATATCACGGCGGCGGTGGCGCGACGCGAGGGGGACAAGTTATAAAATCTGCAAGGACTTACGTGGTATGCGCTACTGCTCGTATCCTGACTAGCAGTGGCGATTCTTCGTGGCGGAACTGTTCCGGAAGCTGCTGCTGCCGGGTTGGCGGCTTCCCCCGCCTGAGGGCCTCGGGCTGCTGCTGCTGCTAGTTCTGCTGGTTCGGCGGCGGTCGGGAATGTCGGGACTTGGGCTCTGCAGCAGCGCGGACATCGCGCCTCCTTCGCGCTGCACTTGTTACTTGTTCCCGCGACTCGCGGCTAATCCAGGTGCCACTTTATTGCTGCTACTGCTGCTAGTAAAGCTGTCGAAGATGCTGATACTGCTGGCAGCAGGTCTCTGCCTCCTGGAGTTCCGCGATGACGGTGGCGGCGGCAGCTTCCAGCGTTCGGCTGCTCGCCAACGCCTACGACGCCCCTCTACGTACGGAGGACTACGGCACTATATACGCGACGGCGGCGACTCCTCTACACACTATACTACCGTAGCCTATAGTATATACACTGCGCTACACTCGCGCGCCGCGATGAGCAGTGATTCTCAACTGGCTTGACTGCAGTGCTCCAGCCACGGCGGAGCTGCTCATGATTCCGGAGAAAAGAGAATCCCTCTCTTATTCCTAACACACACACACACACACACACACACGCGCGCGCGTGCTATATGTAATGAGAGAGTATGTAATACTTGCACTGCACTGATACTCTCTCGGCAATCTCGGGCTCTTGCTATATTTATTTATATATCGTCTATGTATGATATACCTCGATTTCTTTCGATCCTTATTCAATGATAATATTTCATTAAGCAAATCATTGGAGCAAATCGTTCTCCGCTGCTACGTGAGTATACGATGAACGAATGACAATCTAAACTGACATACTACGGTACGTAGTGGACGACGGTGGGATGATGATGTTGGGGGGAAAAAGGGAGAGAGAAGAGCGACACTTGCAATATAATATCCCCCTTGTAGTAGGTACGCTGCTGCTGCACTTACACTCTTCTCTTCTCTTGCTGCACTTAAGAAGCGACGCGTGCGTGTCCGTGTGTGCTCCGCCGCGCACGCCTGCACACACAAAATTTATTATGAATAATGACTAACAACACTTCAAGTGCTCTTCTTTATTTCTTTCTTTTCTCTTTCCTTCTATTCTCAGCCTACTTCTCTACTTCATTCTTTATATATAGGTATAGGTGTATACCATCATCCTTCGACTCCGCAGCGAACTGTACTAAACTGCAGCAGGATCGAATGACGGGTGCATATTACGCGTACAGGATGCTTGGTCGATGAATCGGAGTTTCGGAGTCGCAGGTGCTTATTTCTCCGAATGCAATGCTATTGAGCTCCGGAAGAAAAGGAGCGAGAGAGACTGTAGTAGAGTAATATTAATCCTGTGCTCCGTTTAGCATATATTTATATCTACCCGATATACAACGATATAATATGTATAGCTACTCGATCTCTTTACTACCCTGCTTGACCTGCTAGACTCCTCTTTACCTCCTTCACTTCCTCTTTACTTATCCACCTTTTCCTACTATACCTATACTCCTCATCGAAACTCGAACAGGCTCCTCTCCGGCACAGTCTCTTATTTCCCTCTCTCTCTCTCTCTTTCTTTTTCTCTGGCCTCTGCCCTCTACTCTATCTATATATTGGAGAGAGCGCGATATGCAGGCCAAGTGGAATGTCTGTGTGTACCACGGAGGAGTCGCATAGGTAGATACTTCTCTCATTCCTTTTATTTTCTTTCTCTCATCTCCGTCTCTGCTCCGATTTTCTCTCTTGCGCTGGCTAGACCGTAATCGAACTCGCGTTCTCTCGCTTTTCTACACTCGCGTATTTCGATCTTCGATATATCTAAACTTTGTCTCTCTCTTTCTCTTTCCCTCGTGCAGTCTGCTTCTTTTCATCCAAGTGAATAACCTAAATTTCAAAATATATACTGCAAGCCGGTTTTGATTTTATGCGTTTATACTCAATGGTGATTTTGATAGAATGATTGAACTTGATACAGTTACAGCTGCATGAGAAAGTAGGTGGTAGAAAAGCAGTTAATAGCAGGTTACTACTTTCAAGAGAGATACTATAAAAACGGAAACATGGCTGCAGCGGTAACGATATCTAGAGTCCTGAGAAGAAAACGTGACTATAGATTATAATTTTGTTGATTATTGTTGCAAGGTAAAATATTTTCCAATTAATCATTTTTCTTAGTTTTAGAAAACAAAACGATATTTTGTGGGTATGGCAAAAAAAATTTTAATCGTACTTTGGCAACTCAAATCCAACCTAGCGAAAGCAAAGTTCATGGTAATAATTTTTGGTATATATTTTATTGGATATAAATAGATAGTAACAATCATATTAACATAATAATTCTTATTTTTGATTCACATAGAAACACCTGCATTAAAAATTGATCCATTGGATCATCCAGATTATTTTCAAGTACACAAATTGTTCACAGTCAAAGATTTATTTGATGCTAGGGTACACTATGGTCACAAAGAAGGAACTTTGGACGATAAAATGAAACCATTCTTGCATGGCTCAAGATTAGGACATTGTATATTTGATCTTGATCAAACAGCTGAACTTTTAAGAGCAGCTTTAAATTTCACAGCTCACATTGCATACAATGATGGTATAATACTACTAATTTCAAGAACACCACAGACTGCTCATCTTGTGGAAAAGACAGCTATGGAAGTTGGAGAATTTGCTCACACAAGAAAATGGAAGGGAGGCACATTTACCAATTCCGTGAAAGAATTTGGAGCTGTTACAAGGTTACCAGATCTTTGTATATTTTTTAGTACTTTAAATGATGTTATGGCAGAACATAGTGGTGTTAGTCATGCTGCTAAAATGTGTATACCAACAGTAGGAATTGTCGATAGTAACTGTAATCCAAATTTAATAACTTATCCTGTGCCTGGTAATGATGATACACCTTGTTCTATTGAACTTTATTGTAAATTATTTAAAGAAGCTATATTACGAGGTAAGGAGGCTCGAGAAAAACATAAGCACTTGTAATATTTTAATTGTAAAAAACAAAAAATTATAAATATATTAGTATGTACAGAATGCTCTTTTGTACCACATTTATAATATCACAATATTAATATGGCAAAAATTATAAAATTAAGAGAAAGTAACAATTATTAAACCTAAGTTATTTAATATTTTCATTCTTGCACAGTTACTGTTACTTTGGCATCTCTCATTCGTTGAATAAATGCATTTCCTACAAAAGGCATAAGGCTGAAAAAGAAAGTTCATTATGTGAAATTAGAAGTTTAATTAATTTACTTTTTGTTTGTAAATTAATATTTATGCAAACTTACAAAGAACTTAAATTAGGAAAGTATTTAACAAAGTATGTTAACTGAAGACTATTAGCATGACTAATCCATACTTCATCAAGTCGATTAGCCAAAGCAGAACCAAATAATTTAGCACAACGAGCTGCAGTTAATTTATTAGATGCAATTTCTGTTTGTTGTCCATATTTCTACAATTTAAATTTGATTAATTTTGAATTAAATTTAATAAATATCATCCAACTTACTTCTCCAACAGTTTCGGTAAAACTTTCAGCTAAAAAATCTGTTTGTATTGGACCAGGGCAAACTATAGTGACAGCAATATTTTGACTAATTTTTTCCAAGCGTAGACTGTCAAAATATCCCTAAAAATCAAAATAAATTAAAACCATTGGATGATATTATTAAAAAACCTTTTCATTAAAAAAAGTAATTGTTAATTACATGAATGGCATGTTTAGATCCTGTATAGGATGCAGAAAATGGTACACCTAATATACCAGCTAAGCTTGAAGTAACAGCAACATGTCCATTACCTTGCCGAATAAAATGTTTAACTGCCAATTTTGTTAGAGACACAACAGAAAATGTGTTTAAATCAAATACTTCTTTATCAACAGCAATATCTATTTCTTCCCAGATAGCTCGTTGACTTCTGCCAGCGTTATTCACAAGAATATCAAGCTAAAATATTTAAATTATTTAAATATAATTAATTTTCATAAAAATATTATAGAAACATTTTTAAAATGTTTATGTAGGTTTAAATGTATGTGAATAGGTGTTAAGGTTCTTTATGTGATAAGCTTACTCGTCCAAATAGTGACAAGACATCATCAAAAATCCTCTGATGAGATCCAATTGAACGAACATCAAAAGTTACTACTTGCACATCATCCTCTGTTAAACATGGATTAGCTGCAAATTTTATAATTTTTTTTTATTGGCCTTTTCTAATAAATTAATTTTTTTTTTTTTATTCCTCACCTGTCAAACAATTACTTTTAACTTTTTTTAACTCATCTTCGCGTCTTGCTGATAAAATAAGCTTACAGCCTCCTTTAGCCAAAGCATATGCCAAGTGCTCTCCAATACCACTGGAAGCTCCAGTTATCCATACAACTTTACCACATAAAGAATCTGCAATTGTGATAAAATTTTAAAATAATTAAATCTTAAATGATAAATCTAATTTCAATTGCAATAATAAAAAAAAACTATTTGTCAATTTTTGTTATTTTTTAAATTTATTTAAGTATTTAAAAGTGTGTAATAAATTTTGTAATTGAATTTATTCAATAAACATGCAATGTTTTAATTTTTAAATATATACTGCTAATATTATCAAATAATGTAAAAATAACAAAAACAAGAATAGGATTACAAAATAACGGTGTATTAAGGATAATCAAATGTGTGAATTACCTACGGAATTTCCAAATTTATCATAGAAAAATAATTTAATATCGCAATCCAAAAATCTAACGAAAACAATGTAGACTAGATGATAGAGTAAAAAGCAAAAGCCAATAATTGCGAGCAGAACCATCGTGCGCCTTTCTCTCTCTCTCTCTCTCTTTCTCCTTTAAATCTCCAAGGTGTTCTATATGTGTGAAAGTAGATGAGTTTGATGTGAGACAAACAACTTGGAGTAATCTAGCAGAAAAATCTAATAGCCGCAACCAAGTATATATTTATGTTTGACTACTCTGTGTATTTAATGCTCCAAAAGCTACTGCTATAATAACTATACCGCGTGTTTGCTCCAAAATTTTAATGACACTTTATTATCGATAATGTCCGTAATTATAGGTATATCTATGTGCGCTAATTCTATGAGTGTATATAATCCAACAACTACTGCAACAAAACAACGACTTCTAATTAATTTATAATTAATTTATTTAAACAATGGTATTATCAGACTAGCAAATTTTGTTGTTGGGTGTGTATTACACACGTAGCAGGCAGCGACGCTCTTGCTGCGCTTCACTTGATGATAAGCTTTTCTCCTTTTAACCGATAACAACAATCACAAGAACCGAGTTAAAAAAAAACCAAGGGCGCCGCTGTTTATTGAAGTAATAACTGTGCAAATTCGTAAGATAAGTTATTGAAATTATGGAATTTATAATTGAGCAAACGCGATCGCACTCCGAAATGAAATTTGGTACTGATGTGATACACAGCAGCAGCAACACACGACAACAGTAGCAACAGTGTCGAGACGACTCCGGGAGAGTGAAGCCTATATATAACATATACATACAGAAGCCTAAGCTTGACTCGCTTGTTGCTTCTTCTCTCCTTCCCTCTTCAATACCTATATGTTCTCTTTCTCGAATCAAGGCTGGTCGTCATGACCGCGACCTTTCTCCCCTCCGCTTTTCCCATACATATCCGCGCTTCCATCATACGCACTCCACTGCTGCTGCTACTGCTGCTCTCTTTGGACACTCACGGCTTTTTGATTGGCATATATCATTTCCAATATATTTACTAGTCCACAATTTTCAAAGCGCCTGCGCTTCACCTTTTTTTCTTTTACTTTTGTCTCATACTCTTTTTTTTTCTTTTAACTTTTTCATCTTCAATTTGTTTAATAATCTTCCACATAAATTTTGGTATAGGTGAGGTGATACTTTTCATTCGATCATTCTCATGCGAATGAACGTAAACAGCTAATAATTTGCAATTCTGATTTATGATTTCATGCTTCTGAGAGATTCTTGTAAATATATACACTTTTTCCAACTTTTAATCGAAGAGATAAGCGATTATTTATTTTTTTTGGAATCCAATTAAAAAAAAAAAAGAGAAAATTATTTTACGGATTTACGTAAAATTTTTTAATTTGCAAATTAATTAACAATTTGCTGATGAGTAGAAATTTAAGTAACAGTTTTTATAAATATAAAAATACAACATGTCAATTTCGTTTAAATATAAATAACAAATTTCAAACTTCCGATAGCACTTATCTTCTCCTTTGATGTTCGAAAAACAAAAATTCCTGAAATTGCAATATTTCGTATTTTTAGTATTTTTAGAATAAATTGACTAACTTTACTGTCAAATAAAGTCAACACTAATTTTTTTTATTACCAATAGAAAAGCCGCTCCAAGAAGCAGTCCTTTGAGTTTTATGTCGATGTCGGGCGTAAATGTGAGTAACGTCGAATAATCCACCAAAACATTATCGTAATGTCTTATCAAAGAAGCTATTTGTCGTGTTCTATCCATAGATACGATCTAAATCAATTGCTCGCAATGAAAAAACAATTTTTCTCTTCAAATGATCTTTCTAATTAAAAATATTCAAAATTTAATATTACCTGAAATTGAGTTTCACTAGACATACAACAAGAGTAAACGTTAGGCCCTTCAATGTAACAAATAGGACGTCTCGATTCGTCGTAAACTGTCATGCTAGTACCGATAATTGTAAAATTTTGCTCAACACTTCCAATCAATTCAGTCTTCTCAATTGTTATTTTCTACAAAAATCCAACCGATAACATCAATAAATCAAATTTAAAATTTTATAAATAAAAAAAAAAAGAAAATAAAATTACCATACATGTAAAAAATTAGGTACACAGCCCCAACTCATTGGTTTCCTCATAACGAAAGCAGTTTCACCTGAAGGATCCATAATATTAAGAATTAATTCTCTGGATGATCTAAAAAAGCTTCTCTGACAATCTTGGGAATTTTCAACTGCTAAAAATATCGTCTCCGCTCTTGGTATCCTCACGCGAAACTGAGATCCATTTTTTGGCCTTCCAAGAACTGTACATACAATTAAAGCAGCAGGGCACACACCCAGAAATAGCAATTATTAATTCTATCATTTATTTATTATTTCTAATCGATAATAATTTACACTCGCTAGAATTAATATATTGAATCTGGTATATGTTACGTACGGGAATGTAATTCAACGATTTGTTGGATTTCCAATTGATCTACGCTTGATAAAAAATACGTGCCAGAAAATACGCTCATTTGTGATGCGGAAGCTGTAAGCCAGTCTAATGTATTTGTTGATCCTCGCGTTGATGTTCGTTCATCTGTTTGAAAATAAAATGGATGAATTTTTATTTTAACTCTTAAATATTTATTATTTGAATTACTTACTGTTGATACTCGACGGTTGTAGTGTAATAATCGAAGGGCTTGTGTGGATGGGAGGTAAGAATAAGCCATCGTCTTGAATTGGTGCGGGTGTTGGTCGTCGTTGTTGTTGTTGCCCATTATTACCTTGAACATTTTTTTAACGAATAAAATGAATATTGCGTTTTAATTATATTATAAGTTATATATGGAGAGCTTTTCCTGATACACTATATTCAACTATCAAATTAATAAATTAATCAAAGTTAGCTTGTTTAACAATTTTTTTCTCCAAATTTAATAACATTACTCGACTGTGAATTTTCGATGTAAGTTGACTGTCGAACGTCGTCGTTGAGGCTCTCGGGTTGCGACATGTTGGCATGATCCTTTACTTCCATCTAACCTACTATGTAATCTTTAGCATTTCGTGCGCTTATCTGCGGTGCTTGATAAGCTTTATCTACCATTTTTAGTCTAGATTAAAATCATCGAGAGCCTTCAACTCCAATTATATTTTTATATTTATTTCATTTATATGTGCTAGCGTTTTAATGTTTATCCATCATTATACTTTTCATTTTTTTTTACATTGAACTGGATATAATTGTAAAAGTTTTAAAAAGTGGTTTTTTGTCAATAAAAATTTGCATAGTATTTTGGATTAACGGGGCAATACAATAATAGCACTTGTTGCTGCGATAAAAAAACAATGCTTATTATCTTACTTTTTATAAAAGGACGTATATAGTCATATATTACACGTACATTTCACATGTTAGCAAAATTGATAACATAATAATAATTTTTTTTATTATATTACGATTGATCTAATTCAAATAAATATCTAATAAATCTTTAAATAAAGATTGTTTCAAAACTTAGGAAAGTTATGAATTTAGAATAATTTCAAAATTTATATTTAAATTGTATTTTCAAATTTGATTTTAAAAAAAAAAGTTACTCTAAGATTGATAAACACACCTTTCTTTGAGGCTGTCATAAAATATTAATATAAAAAAGAATCGCCCTAAAATTTTTTTTCATTTGACATACATACATAAAAATAAGTAAAATGAAGCTGTATGTATAGGGAATCGATTTTCAAAACATGCGCTTCCAAATCATCCATAAAAAAAATATAATATATGACGAATACTAAATTCGATATAAGGTACCCTCGAACGAAAAATATGGTAAGTTTCTAGTATTCCAATAAAAAGAAAAGAGGTCGACTATATACGACCGCGACCGAGGGTACATATACATATATGAAGTCACGCCCTTTTTAACTTGTTGCTGCGGATCCTGGTTGGCACACGAGCCTGTCCAGTTCTTTTAGCATATATGTATATATAAGTACACATAAAGCTTGAAAGCTGTATTATGTACGTGTGTGCTTTGAACGAGAGAGAGCTTTCTCAGCCATGCGCAGCTTTATCGATCTCTTCCGAAGTCCGTCTTTTCATCATATATAAATTCGTTGGCTCGACAGGATTCGGACTTAGTTAGATACGTAGTTCGAAGCTTGTGCTATACAACACTCGCATGTGTCTGTGTATAATTGTGTATGTGTATTGATCTACTACTCTCTTTTACTTATGACGTATTAGTAAATTTTTAGGGGGGGCAAAAAAAGTTCAGGCCATTTTGGATTATTTGGCTTACGACAATCATTTGATTTCTATCCAAGTAAGTTATATTATATTTTTTGTGTCCACACTTACATCCTCATCTTGGTATACGTACACGGATTAACGGGTTCATATATGTCTGTATATGCGTTGGCATTAAGTTACAGCAGTTGACGTTATATAGCTGCGGTTTTTTTTTGTTGTACTCTGCGAATAGTAAGTCGTATACTTGCAATTTATGTTAATTTAATAGCAGCTTTTAAAAGCATACACATTATGTACTGACTGACGTAAATCTTTCAATACACTTCATATAATTTTTCACTTTGTATACTCTCTATGATCATTACGTGTCAAAAGTTTTTTTTTATACCTTCCATAAAATTTTTGCTTAATTATTTATTACCATTAAAAAAGTCAAGTATATAATTTTTGTTCTACTTTTCTTTGACAACATATTTTTTCCGTTTACACACAAGTCGATTACATATCGATTGTTTCATTAAAAATAATTAGCAAACATTAATTTCACTTTAATTAAAACTGTAAGTAAATGCTGTAAAACTAAAAAAACGATACTAGTGAGAATTAATTAAAAAACATAACGTGCAATAATAAGGAATAAATATACATTTAAACTATTTATTTTCTTATCAGATATATAGGTATAAAAAAAAAAAATGATCCGTGAATATTGGATTTTGATTATCGGCGTGGGCTTGGTTACCGCCCTAAGACCCGTGCCCCATAAAACGAGCGAGGAATCGCTAAGGAGCGCCATGAATGCGGTCACGAGAAAGCAAAGATCATTAAGTTCGAATTCTCAAGATTTTTATATTGATTTGCCAGTGCTCGATGCTCAAGATATAAATGATCAGAGAAAACTACGTAGGCAACAGGTTGGAGGAGCCGAGGAATATGATGATAATGACGCTGCTTTGGCTTTTATACCAACTGGTAAACAATTTTTATACATTTTTTTTTTTTTTACGTTAATACTAGAATAATTTTTGATCATATGATAATATTAATTATTAACAAATTTTTTATTAATTAACACGATTATAGTCATAATAATTAAATTAATGGACTTACTCTTTCGGTCACGCAGGCACAGGTCAAATGGAGACGATTGGCGATGGTTACCAACACTTGAACAACAAACAGCTCGACCGAGCTCTAATGGATTACTTGCAATATGAGACTGAGCAAGTATGTGTGACCGCAAATAAATCGATCGATTAAATTCACATACTAAAAATAATATCGCAAACAAATAAAAAAATTTTTTTTTACTCTTTTACTAAAATGAAGGAGGAAGGCAATCCTTCGAGGCCCCAGACGTCGGTATTCCGGGAGCGAGTACGCACTGGGAGTAGGAAGAGGACAGGTAATCTCGAGACCAGCTTAGCCGAGCCTCGTATCAATGGTCGAGAGCAGCTGATCAAGTTATTGCTGGGTTTGGAGAACGAAGTCGAGCCGAACGAGCTAATACTCGATGAACTACCACCCTCTGCAGCTCAAAATTATCGGAGAATACTTCAAACCGCCTACGATAAATATGGAGATCGAGCGGATGAGAATATTTATGGGTAAGGAGAAAGTTCACGCGATTCTCATTGTCAGTTTTTGTATTAATTTTTTCCGCTTGTTATTAGACCGGAACTCAGCGAGGCAGCTGAGCAGCTGATTTTAAGCAAACTCGCGGAAGAGGATAACGAGCGGGATGAGATGCAAAGCCCGAGAGGCATACTCTCGAATCTGCCTTCGGCTGAGCGGAGAAATGTTAACGCGAGGTACCCACTGTTCGATAGGTCCTACGACGCGTTCATGGCCAAGAGGTCGTATCCTGTAGCAAAGAGAAGCGCCAAGGCCTTGAACAAAAGGGGTCAAAATACCGATCCCAAGGTTCCTACATTTTTCACTTAATTGAATAAAAAAAAAGGAAAATATAATAAAAATTTGTGTTCTTTGATCCAACAGGTGGCTCAAGACTTAGACGGTCTATTCGGTGCCGGAGGCCAATCAAGCAAATCGATCAATAAAAGTCAAGAACACGATCACGATCATAATAATCACGATCGCGGACATGCGCACGACCATGAACATGAACATATAAAATCTGCTAATTTGGAAGATAAAAATAATAAGGCTGCTGTTGCTAATAAGACTGTCAAGGAACGAAGTATTCAATTGCGTAAAAAGAGCGTCGATTGGTCCCAATACTTTGGTATCGATCGCAGAAAGAAGAAGACTGTCTATGCTGCTAAGCCTGGAAGCCAAGATCAAGATGATGAGTATCTATTGCAAAAGTATTACGAGGTTTGTTGAGCATATATATCTTATATTTATTCAGAAATAAAAATTTTAATAATATCACAGTATTATTTTAAAATGATCATTATTTTTCAGATAATGGCTGAAAATTTAAGTCCAGCTGGCAAAAGTGGAAGCGATAAACGAGAGAAACTTCAGCGTCAATTGAGCGCGAAATCGAGGAACCGATTGGAACCGATTTATATGAGCCAACAATACAATCAAGCTGGATTCAAAAACGACATGCTGGACAATGACGAGCTAGTATCGCGTTTAGCTACGGCATATTCTCTGGAAAAGCTCAGGCGAGCTTTAAACGAGCTGAGCAACAGTAGGAATGCTGGTAACGGAGTAAATAAGAACCAACAGAAATCCACGCAAACCGCCTCCAATAATTTGACAGCTACTAATTTATCGACTAGCACGAATAACGCTAAGCAAAATCATGAAAATAAGCGACGTGATAATTTGGTTGTCACTGGAGAGGGTACGTCAAACATTTTTTAATAAAAAATTTTAATTTAAATTTAAATTTGTTTCATGAAATAATAATGAGAAATAAAAATTGTAGATGTTGCTAATGAGGACTATAGCTGTTCGCATTTGGAAATTATTGAAGCACTTTGTATGGCACATTCAGCTGCTGCCATGGAATTTCAACATCTATTGATCGGACCTTGCATTGCTTATCAAGTTTGCAACGCTTGCGTGAGTTTAATCAATTTTTTCTTCAAAAATATAAGACAACATATTACGCTAATTTTTTTGTTATTTACAATTTTTTGCAACAATTTTTAGGAAAAAGAAGAATGCTATGAAAAATATGTCCTCGAAACTGAGATGGCATGCATAAAAGGAAATTACCAAGACGATAGCTTGTGGAACAAAGTGCGATGCAGAAATGCAGCTCTTTATGTGATTCGCGACATAACTCCGGTCCGAGGATCATCTCTATGCCGTCTCGACGACGTCAATTTACAATGTCTCATCGAATTCCAAAACCGCTATCCTCATCCTTCTCTTTATAGTGACAGCTATCAAAATAACTTGCGCAAACGTCGCCAGGTTGGATTAAAACGATAAGAAGGGGGAAAAGGATCCAACTTGATATTATATTTTTCAACACAGCTATATATAACGTCCGCCGTCGCTGCCCCCCCTGCCCTCCACCTTCTTTTTTACCTAATTGAATCGTTAATTAACGACAGAGGTATTCACATATTAATATAATTAATCCTAGTCCATTTTATCAGAGGTAAAAGTACATAACTATATTTTATTTTTTTATTTACAAAGCCTTTTTGACACTTGACTGAGAGTACTTCGGGCTAGAGATTTGGAAACTCATATTCTGTTGACTTTGAGCTATTCCAAGCTTTCGCTATACTTTTAACTTGGTAAACGAATATTTATTGTGAAGAAATAATGACAAATATATTTTTACGAGGACTAGATTGAGTTAGTTGTAAAAAAAAAACTGATGAATAGTATAAAGATAAATTCAACTATTATCAAAAGCTTGATGGTTGAAGAATTACAAATTTTAAGGTGCAAGTATGTTTAAAATACAATGAATTTAACGTAACGTTGATAAATATTGTTGTTTTTTGTGTTAACTTCTATAGATTATCTAAAATTGTGCTTTATTCTTATGGCCGAAATTGAAATTATAAAATTATTGTATCTTGTGAAAAATAATTAGTCTTAAAAATCAGTTAGCTATTATATATGGGCTATAATTTTTTTAACAAGATTTATTAACATGGCAATTATTTTCAATATTTATGGCTATTGCTAAATAAGACTAAAAAATTGTGTTATATAAAAAAACTTAACTGGAATTTGAATGGGTATGAAGGTCCATATTACAAATAAAGTTTTGTAGTGAAAGTATGGAGAGAAAGACTCGTATTTTTTATCAATATTTACAAATGCATTTTAATTTTTTAATAATATTTCATAATCCATAATTTATATTGCAATGAGATATTTATTAGAAATAAATATAAAATATTTTGTGCACACATACTTTTTAACGCTATGCCTAAGTTAGAAATGAAATATGTGGACGTTTTTAAAATGTGTTTTTTCAATTGTAACATCATGCAAAAGAATATTTTTGTATTGAGTTGTTTAAAAAAGAGCATCACATATAATATATATTTTTTTGTAATATCAAACGCAGTATTACATTGCAATGAACTAAAAGAATATGTTCCAAATTATCGTACAAAGATTATGTATATTTAAGATATATATAAATATGCAACAAAAAATTAAAAAAATATCTGATATATACTTTACGCTTAATGTATGTATAAAAGTATAATTTTCATAAGCTTCTTGATGGTCTTCATTATAAAAAGAAGATTTGTAAAAGATGTAAATGTCTTAATTATCTTATATACTTTAAGCTTTAATTTTTAATTTTAAGAAAAGCTTCAAGTAATGTAAGTGTACAAGTGAGAAACTATGTATTAAATATAAATGCTACAACTACTTATTCAAAGTAATTTAATTTGTTCAATAATGGAAATAATATTTGAAAATAAAAATGTTATTTTAAAGTAATTAGATTTTCCTATTACCTCATAATTCTTAAGTAAATCACAACAAAGCAAAAGACAACTTTGGTACTTACTTTCACTTCATATGAATTTATTTCTTTCGCTTTTTCTTCTAATAACATTATTATCTCTTCTTTGCTAAGATTCGAATATACATAATTAAATTTGTATTATATATTTACTCTTTTTAAATTTCTTCTGTACTCAACGCGCGCTATAAAAAAAACAACAACAAGAACAAAAACATAAGAGCAACAGTAGCGCCAATCTAACAACAGCGGCAGGAGGAAAAAGGTAAACACACAAGAAGTAGATATAGCCGGCAGTAGGTAGTAAGACAGAGAAAGAGGCGGCAGCAGCAGCAGCAGCAGTGGCCGCGCTGCTGTGCTGAATGCGAACACCGTTCCTCCTGCGCCCCTCACCGCCCACCTCGAGGCAGTGTGTATCATCGCGCTCGCGCGCGAGGAGGACGCCCGCCCGCGCGCACGACTCTCTTGCACCTTTTTTTCTCTCGCGAGTCGCGGGTGCTCGCGCATTCTACACTACACTCTTACATACCTACAAACACACGTATAGACGCGCACGCGTCTCACGCCACCAGCACGGAGGAGCAGCAGCTCATCAGCAGCAGCAGCAGAGAACGACGACGACGACTCGCAGTGGCCCGCCATGTTTCCCACTGACTGGGAGCGGGGAGCCCGGGATGTCTAGAGGCAGAGAGCCAGGAGCCTCGACAAGTATCATCATCTCACCACCATCATCACTCCCTCTCTCTCACTCTCTACTCCTCTTTCTCTCTCTCTCTCTCTCGGGGAATGCTGGTACGTCAATTTTATATATTATTTTTATACTCCCTCGCTCCCTCCCAAAATAAGCTGGATCAATTAGAAAACACTAGCTCTCTCTCTCTCTCTTTCTTTCTCTGTCTCTCTCGTATCAGATCATGATCATACATCGGCCTAAAACTACTCATAATATGCGGAGAATCAACTTCTTGTAGTTTACTCGCTCGACTTGCAGCTGCAACGATGACTTGCTAGTGCACGTTTTATCTCTGCGCGTCTCTTTAAACTTGCATTTTGTTTATTTTTTATTTGAAAAAAAAAGATTGCTCTACTGTTACTACTGATTATTTTGATGCAGAGAAGGAAGAAGGGCGCGCGTGCGCTTCCCTCCCGACACACACTCTAAACTCTCCAAACTCTCTCTCTCTCTCTTTTTTTCTCTTCATCATCATCAATCCGTCCTTGCTTGTGTACCTGTATCTATAGATATATATTACGCGAATGCATGTATGTTAGCTCTATATTCGTTGAGAAAAAGAGAGAGCGAGAAAGCTTGCGATTTGCAACGCTGGATTTGCAATGACGAGCCTTCAGAACTCATTAAAATTCTTGCTTGCAAGAATGTATCCAAGCTTTTCTTTAGCGTTGTATATATATTATGTCCATGCTGCTATATAGATATATATTCCGTTGCCCCTGACAGCCGTATAGTGTGTTGTAGTTGACGCAATGGACTCAACGATGCAGGCATCATATATCAACAAAACTCCAAAAATCAACTCCAACTTTATACACCTAGAAACATTATTCTCAACTCAATCTTTATTGTCTCCACCTTTTTATATTTTCATCATCATCATAACTTCATCCGTCTCTCTCTCTCTCTCTCTCTCTCTCTCTCTCTCTCTCTCTCTTGCTTTGAATCATTCTTTATCTTTGTTTCTATACTCTTCCATCTTCGTCAATATAATTCGCTCTTTCTTTCTCTCGACCTGTTCTTTATCGATATATACCAGCTTATATATTTATATTTGTGTCTCGCGCCTGCCAAAGCCGCACATTTTAACGCGCGTCATAAGTATACACTCACACACTCTTCCCGCTTATTTTTCCTGAAACAACTTTCTCTGCTCCACCACGGGGCGAAGGAACGTTAGAATCAGCTGTTCTCCACCATGAATTTATTTCTCCTACTTGCTGCTGATGCATATAATACCTATCGTGTATAATTGTGCAGTAGAGTAGTCCGTCTTGTTTTAGATATTTAGAGCATTGCCTGATGCAAGCTGTCTCTTTCTTTCTCTTGCTCTCTCATACATATCCCCTCTTTTTTATACATACTGCCTTCCGATTGCGTTTCTCGCTATCTTGCTTCCTTCCTTCGTCTCTCTGTTTATGCATCTCTCGTCTCTCGATACTTGGCATTCTTTGTCAATCTACCTATATACTTATACTTGGGGACTACTCCGATTGCGCACTATTTTGTCATGTTGCATTTATCCTTACTATATACACCTAACAATTTTATGCTCCGATTTTTTTTCTGTTGACTGTTTTGAACAGCGTATACACTTCATGATTGTTTGGAGGGGTTTTAAAAGGTGTATTACTTTTTTTTTTATTTATTATGTCATGATAAATAACAAATAATATCGCATATTTTTTATTCGACATCTTATCGGTTTGTTTTTGATTATGAATACCAGCTTCCTTGTTGATGTAGCAGTCAGCAATTTTGCATATTTATATAAGCACTTGAATTACCGATATGTTTTTAAATGTTAAAAAATATTTAAAAGAAAAATCGATTTACTGAACCTTGACCCTGCATAACGTAGTTTCATATATTTGGCAAATTGTTAAATGTATTGAAGGGCTTCCTGGTAGTCTATATCTAAGCACACGTACAGCAATACCAGCAAGAACAGTAAATGTCAGATTTTAAGTATGCTGACTAGTTTAAAAAAAAATTTCATTAATATTATTGACATCTTTATCATTATTTCATTATTTTATGTATCTCTATCTTTTCACATTATTTGCTTAGAACTCGCTTGACAGCATAGAGCATCCTGACCAATATTGTAATACATTAAGCGCAGTAGCTAATAAATTCTATTGAGTACAAAGAGATTACTTCCATATAAATAACTGATATTTCTTAACTTTATTTTCATCTTTTAAATTTACAATTTTTTATCTTATCTTTATACAATATTTTTTATTAGATAGCTCATATTTGTTATTAAGACTAAATTTTTATATTTTAGGATCTAAATAAGAAGGAGGTACCACTTCTTATTTTGAATTAAGGCCTGTCATCATTACAACAACAGCAAAACACCTAATATATCCTAAATATAAATTAAAAAAAACACTGCATTGAAGAACATCGAAAAAGTTGTATAAATTATTACTGCAGCTGATTTAAAAAACATAAAAAAAATCAGCAAGAATAATTTTTATTATTAATAATAAAATATACAAATATATGTAAGTGGGAATAGAAGTAGCTCCAAAAAGTTTACAAGAAGAATAAGATAAATAAAACAGCCAACAAAACTATGCAACTAGGTATGTATTTTAATGTTAATCTGCTTAAAGTCTGGAAACTTGTATTTTATTTTTAATTTATAAAAAAATTAATTTTTTTTATAGGTGTTTTGAATGAAGACAGTATGATGTAAGAAAGCAACAACCAAATAAAGAAGTAAATCCGAGAGAGAAAATGATCACCCCGGGGCCAAAGAAACTCCGGAACATTTGTTGGTCCAGGAGAAGAATTTACAACCTGGAGAAATGAGAAACCCGGCGTTGCACCTGGTCGGGATAGCGGCGTCTCCTGGTGGTGGGGGGCTATTCGGGACCAGGGCCGAGGAGGAGTTGCGCCAGTGGCTAGAGCAGCGTCTGGACGCTTTGGGTATAGACCCAGTGGCGTACTCACGCTTTGTACTCAGCTTTTTGCGTCGCCCCGACTCGGCCCTTACTCCTCCACTCGATGCAGCTAGCTCCACCAAACATACAGGAGCTAGCGGACGACGCTCCAAAGCCAGACCCCGGTCCAAACTGCCACTCCAGGGTGATAGGGAGCAACGCCGTGCTGTCATACAATGCCTTAAAAGTGCTGCTGATCAAGTAAATTGCTGTCAATCCATTTTATGCCCAAACATGCCAACAATATTATTTTTTATTTTATTTTACAATTTTCATTTTTAGAAGTGTGGAGTAGAAACATTGGTAGACGAGCTGTGCGTCAAACTAAGAGATCTAGAAGGTGGACGTTCTAAGGATCAACAGGAAGAAATAAAAACTGCCACTGATGGCGAGGCAAAAGTTCCCTTCGAGACTCTTACTCCTCGCGACCGGGCTCTGAGATATTACGCGGCTTTCCCGGCCTTGCAACCCGTTACCACTTCAGATAAATTTTCTCACTGGAAAAAGCAAAACTTTAATAACAACAACAACAACAACAATAATAATATAAATAATAATAATAATAATAACTACTGCTTTTACAACAACAACAACAATAATAATAGTAATAATAATAATAATAACAATAATAACAAGAATAAAAAAAATCACATCAATAAAAAAAGCAGTAGTGTCAACAAAAATAATAATAAAAATAAAACTTCTCAGAGAAAGTCCAAGGTATCTGTTGTAAGTTTAATAAAATGAATACGTTATTTTACCTTTCTACTAAATCATCATAATAATCTTAATTAATTTTTAATGTTTCACGATAGTCGGAAGAATCGCAATTACCTGAAAGTGAAGAAACAGAAGATCTTGAATTTTCTAAATCAATGGAGCAAAAACAAGAAACAGAGCAAGAGCATGCCTTAGACGAGTTGCGTTTGGCACAATTACAAGCAAAATTTGATGAAAGTCTTGAGGCACTTTGGGACACTGGTCCAGGAGTATCTCAAGATAGCGACTCAATATGGGCAGCTCCATCACTTTCTATTCCATTAGGGCCTTTGTGGCCTATGGAAAATATGGTTGACAAAACTTTTCCTCCAGCTACATTAGAAAAGAGTACTATAGAAAGTCCAATTTTTCAAGAATTACACATTGATGACTCACCATTGATTCCATGGGATGTTGATTTATTTAATATTGAAGATTACTCTGATGAATCTGTAACAAAAAATAGTTCACGTAAGATAATTATAGCATTATTAATAAATTTTAAAATGATTGTGACAATACTTTCAATTAAAATACATTTATTTTTTTAGAAAATAATTTATTTTGGCCAACCTCAGTTGAAGATAGTTCTTGGTATTGGAAAGATTTTGATAATGCTGCAGATAATCGAAGCCCTCATAAGGGTAGCTTTTTTCCTGTTATTCCATGCAAGAGCTCCGCTGCCGCAAAAAACGATTCTTGCTTAAAACAGAAGGTACCTAGTTTACCAGAACCTGATGAAGATCTGCTTACTTCAGCTCGTACTCATTTTCGCCCAATTAAAGAAGATGGTAATTGGGTTGATGGGACAACTTTCCCTGTAAACACTTCTTTGGAACGAGTCATGTATCGCAGGTATGGTCATAATTTAATGAAAACTATTTTCAAGATTTATACAATTATTTGCACAAATTCTAATTTATCTACTTATTATAATTATCATTACTATAGGTCTGAGTCAGGAAATTTATTATATCTTCCTGGAGGAAAGAGTCCTTACATGGAATATCGAGAGAACGTTAAAAAACCAGTTGCTATTACTCCTAATCTTACGTTGAAATTTAGAGTTCATCAGTGTGACAAAAGTATACAAACAGAACCTATTCGTTCTCCAGTTAAGCGCAGAATTATATCTGAGCAGAATGATAGTTGTTTGTATCATTCACCAGTCACTGATGAAATAATTAATCTTAATAGCAATGATGAAACTGAGAAAGATTACTTTAATTTTGAACAAATAGGCTGGGATCAGTCTATCACGTTTTTACGTAATGAAAGGAAAAGGTGTTGTATTATTACTGCATTACATTTTTAAATATTTATAAAATGCATAGAAATTGATACATTAAAATAAAAAATTTGCTCTATACAGAAGACACAGTAGCAGTTTCAAAGCTCAGCCGATAGCAGTACTACGTCCGCTGACTCTTTGAAGATCGAGAAACTTGGTTCTAAAGAACGTGTGTTCCAGTACATATGACAAAAAGTTTGTTTTAGTATAGTTATTCCCAATCACAAATAATAAAATAAAGTTGCGTTAAGGATAGACATAGGGGTCCTCTTGGCATGTGGAATTTGTTATGCATGAACCCAAGATGGTACATTTTGCCCCCTTGTCAATGCATAAAAAGATATGCGAATGCGATGGTCAAATAGATGAACAATAATTTATTTAAAAAAAATATATAACTTGAATCCCTTGTGCAAATTAAGAAAAAAAAAACAAAAAAAAAACAAAAAAAGAAAAAAGAAAAAAAGAAAAATGTTGGTGTACAAATGTATACTCTATATTAACTTACCGCGCGTTAGCGATAAGTAAAGGGATTTTTTCGAACCGTAGTAAAAGTTATTTCCAGTTTAGATGTTCAGAAAATAAAAATATTTTTTGTTGTAATTCTTTTTAAAATTGTATCATTGATAATGTTTTGCAACTTAATTATAAAATCAACTAAAAATTTTACAAATCTTAAAAAGATTAATTTTTTTCTCTTTTTTTTTTTAAGTAACACCATAAACTTTTAGAAAATTAATGTACATTACAATATCGAGTAACAAAACTAAAAAAAAATTAAAAAATTTTAAAAATTAAAAATAATAAATAAAATATATAAAGAGTATAGTAAAAATGAAGGAAAAGGGAAATAAATAAATAAAAATTAGTAAGATGCAAGGATAATGAAAAGTTTTAGGCGTTGAATCGATTGAAAATATCATAGACTCAGTCTTGATATTTTAATGCTTGCAAAGTAAAATAGATAATAGTATGAACATGAAAAGAAAACTAAAAACTTATATAAATTTTACATTACTTTTTTTTTCTTAACAAATTATGATTTCTTTAAAAACTTTGAATCTGTTATACAAATATTTTTTGTTACTGTCTCAGTTCTTTTTAACTTTAAATGTTTGTTTTTAAAGTTATAAAAAAAATAAATCAATAAAAATATTAAATAGAAAAACATGAAAAGTATATGCGTTGTGTTATATCAGCGTATGTACATGATAAAAACAGTCCATCACATGTAAGAAATCAACAAAGAAAAATGAAAGAACTAATAAGAGAATTTATCTTAAAATTCGTCTACCCTACACCGAAATATATTTTCTAGTAGAACTACAGACCGACTACTAATGTAAAAAATTATCGACAAAACTGAAAACTTCGGAAAATATTAATGTATCAAAAATAAAAAAAAAAAAATAACATTATCATCATACTGTCAAATTGGTGAAAAAAGTAAAATAAAGCCTAAAAACCAAAAAATTAGAAAAGCAAACCCTTGTGGAGCTATGGCGCGCCAGCTCCTTGTTTTTACTTGAGTTTGTAAATTTCTTTAGTGGCATTAATATTATTTTAGATAATGCACAGAAAAGTGTATTTTTCGTGTCAGACAGGACCAATGCACGAAATATTTTAGTTCGGAGGATTTCAAAATTATTAGAAAAAATATTTTTATCATAAATGATTTTTGCACGTAGCATTTTTATATAACTATAAGTAGTTGGACGACTATTCAATCATGTAAAATTTAATGTTTTCAACATTATAACAAACTTTTAATGCGAACACGGAAGATACACAATTATAGTTTTAAAGCCCTGTATTGAACAAGTTTAAATTATATTACAATTTTTTTTCAATTTATTGTTAATAAACAATGTGCATTATCATATTCAGACTTTTTTTAAACAAAAATTTGTGTTTCAAAATACTATTTCCATTTTTTATTTTAAGATCAAGAATTTCACCAAGTTTTGATAATTTTTCAAGTACATACATCCGTTTATTTTACATAATTTTATTATTGAGACAACTCAACTGCTAGATTATTTTATTCATTATTTAAATAATTTGAGTATATTTGATTATACATTTTTCCCAAGTTTATTTATTATTTCTAATAAAGTTGCTTATGTGATACAGTGATTTATAATAATTAATCACACGTATAGATATTATAGATTTGATTGCAAAAAATATTGCAAAAAATTAAAAATAGTTAATTTGTGTGATCTTAAAGATAAAATATCTTTTTTTTTTTTTTTTTTTTTTTTTTTTTTTTTTTTTTTTTTTTTTTTTTTTTTTTTTTTTTTTTTTTTCTTTTTTTTTTTTTGTTTTTT